>JEMP01000043.1:4434-136256 GCA_000738655.1 Venturia pyrina ICMP 11032 | reverse complement strand
GCCTCGAAACGGTAGGGGTCGAGACGGCTCCTCTAAGCCTAGAGCTAAGTAGGTCTCGAAGTCCGAGTTAGATAGTCGCTATGAGAAAGGCCTCTACTTCCGGTATAGAGCGAGCGGTTATCGTTCGAGCGACTATATATACCGGGCTATAGAGAACCCGTCTAAGAAAAGCGTTACTATAAACGCCTTCGGTCTAACGGGTTAAAAGGAAGTCGCCCTAGTCCTAGAGGAGTCCGACCCCTCTAGACTACCGCCGATAGTAATATAGTTATAACGGCGACTCGCGTCGGGGACTAGCCTTAAAACGGTAGGGGTTAAGACGGCTCCTCTAAGCCTAGAGCTAAGTAGGTCTTAGAACCTACTACTTATTACTAGCTAAGCGTAGGCTCAGCGACAACTAAAAAAAAGTAATAATATAGAATTCATAATCATATTATAAGAGACTCGAAACCGAGAAGCAGCCTTTTATTAAGCTATAGACTAACGAGGCCTAAAGGATTTTTCATCCTTTACTCTAGACTCTAGTAAGTAGGTAAGTGTTAGGGGCTGGGGCCCTTAGGTCTAAAGAAAGGAGACCGGGCTAAAGAGTACGGTCCCTAGAGAGGACTATAAGGAGGACGCTTTCCGCCTCTTTGTATTCTCGAGTTGACTTAATGTCAAGGGAAGACCTTAGTAAGCACTAGAGGTAATATTGTAGATAAAAAACAAAAAAATCCCCTCCTGCCTATAGGTTAGCGCGGCGCGGGCCTTGCACCTAGGGCGTAGGAACAAGCACGCCGGCTAGCGCGAAGTCCGAAATCTTCCTCTTATAAGTAATAGAGAGGGTGGCGGCAACCGGGCTATTTAGGATAGTTAGCGGCTGCGGAAGGGAGGAAGTAGGAATCCTATAGAGGAACGAGAGCCCGGGCGTCTAAACCCTTCAAGGCCCGCTAGGCCTTAATAGCGGAGACGAGGTCCTTATACGCAGCTTCGCTATAAACGGTTAGTAGACGAAAGGGACCGGAAGGCAGCGGTAATATACGTAGTGCCGGCCGGAGAGCGCGTCTAGGCGGCGAACGCTAGTCCGACGAGCTTAGGCCTAGATTAAAAGGTTAGTAGTAGGTTCGAGACGGACTAAGAATAGCTTATATTATGTTATACTAGCCACGAAAGTGGGCGTAGTAGGCGTAGGCGTGTTAGGGGCTGGTACCCTTAGGTCTAAAGAAAGGAGACCGGGTTGAAGAGCACGGTCCCCGGAGAGGACTATAAGGAGGACGCTTTCCGCCTCTTTGCATTCTCTAGTTGACTTAGCTTTATCTACAATATTACCTCCAGTGCTTACTAAGGTCTTCCCTTGATATTAAGTCAACTCTTTTTTCCGGCGCGCCTACGAGGACACGGGGATTACGATAGACGACTCGCCTACCGGCGCGTCCGAGGCGGTCGACGCCGATAGATATAGCGAGATTATCCGCTAGTTAATAGTTATATAGTAAGAATAGTCTTAACTACTAGAGTAATAGGCCGCCTAACTCGCCGAGGCGGCGAGCGGCCTTAATAAGGCGGATAACGCCTATAAAGCTATTAAAGATAATAACGATAGCCTAAAGGTATTTATAAAGTCCTTCTAGGAGCGCTACCTAGGAGAACCGTCCCCCGACGTAAACGGGACGGCGTACGGCCCTCGGGAATAGAGGCCCCCTTATTAGGATAGCTCTACTACGACGTTTAGAGATTTCTTTCTACGTATTAAAAGCTCCTACTATACTCGGGCCGTCCTAAAGCCTACGCTATCCGCTTCTTTCTACTAGGATAGTATTAACGACTACTTAACCCTTAAGAAGCGGGCCCGTATACGCGGATTCTAGGCCGTAGGAGGTACCGGATAGAGGCGTAACCCTAAGGAGTTCCTCTCGGAGATCGAGCGTATCTTCGCGGACTCTATAGAGAAGACTATAGCTCTCGAGAAACTAGTCTAGATAAAGTACGTCGACGGCTAGCTATAGTAGGATTACCTACTTATTTTCGACGAACTCCTACTCGCCTCGGACGGTAACTAGTAGAACGATAACGTTAAGATTACGTAATTATAGAAGACCCTCTACGACTAGGATAATATTCTTCTAGTAGCTATACCCTACTTAACGAAGTACGTAGACTTCGCCTTAGAGATTAGTCGTATTATATAGAACTACGAATATACGGTATAGTTCGTATCTCGCTATACTAGCTAGCGGTCTAAGGGGAAGGTTAAGGAGGCCGGTCGTCCGTCCCTAGTCCCTACTACGTTAGTAGGGCCTAGCTTTACCGCCGACGGTAATATAGTTATAACGGCGACCCGCGTCGGGGACCGGCCTCGAAATAGTAGGGGTTAAGACGGCTCCTCTAAGCCTAGAGCTAAGTAGGTCTCGAAGTCCGAGTTAGATAGTCGCTACGAGAAGGGCCTCTACTTCCGGTATAGAGCGAGCGGTTATCGTTCGAGCGACTATATATACCGGGCCGTAGAGAACCCGTCTAAGAAAGGCGTCGCTATAAACGCCTTCGGTCTAATAGGTTAGAAGGAAGTCGCCCTAGTCCTAGAGGAGTCCGACCCCTCTAGACCGGGAAAAGAATAGCTCCTTCCTAGAGATAGGGGGTAGGAGCTTAGGAAGCGCTAATAAAGGGGTAGTAAGCTTACCGGTCGAGGATAGACGGTAAAAATATATTTACGGACGTAGTTATTAATACGAAATCCGTAATTTCTACCCTAATCGACGAAGGATATTAGTACTATACTATAATTAACGGAGACCTAGCCGAAAGGCTCGGTCTCCTAAAGGTCGGTCGCGTCTCGAGACGAATCCGAGGGGCGACCAGTGATATGAGAAAGTCAGGGATCGAGGGGGTAGTCGGGCTATAGTTAGAGGTCGCCGGCTTCTTATAGATGAGACCCTAAAACCCGCCCTAACCCGCCCCGTTAGGGACCCTAGGTTTAACTCCTATTACCTATACTCTATACCTCGTATTAATTTTACGCTATACCCTTAGGCTTAACTCCTACTCGGCGTACCTCTATACGCTAGACCCCTCCTTTTTACGGTAGACTCTCTATAATATACTAGCCCTATAGACTAGGACCTGTTACCCGGCCCTTAGGACTTTATAGGAGAGAAAACTAGGAAAATACTTTATTCCTACTAGTCCTTACCTAAGGCTAGTATACTCTCTTTTTTACTAAGTCCTCTAGAAAGTCTTAGTATTCTAGGGGATAAAGTAAAGGGGTAAAACCTACCCCCTTTACTCTAACTATAGATAGCTAAAAATAGGCTCTTAGCTACTACGGAGGACCTACCTATAAAGCTACTTAGTAGTAAGGAATTCGATAACCCTCCTAAGACCGTAGTCGTGCGAGGGCTACTATACTAATTCCGCGGAGTTATATAAACCTTAGCTATATCCCCCGAAGTGTTATCCGGTAACTCCCCCGAGGCCGCAGCCGCGCGGCGATATACCTAGGCTGAAAACGAGCTTTTATATCGTCCTAACGGCCTCCCGAACCTCTATTCTAGATCGCTCGCTAAGAGTTACCCGATAACCCCCCGGGGTAGGGCTTCTAACCTCGCTAATACGGCAAGGCTATTACTTTCGTTTAAAAATTTCTTTAGTATATCTTTCGGCGTTAGGGAATCTTTTTACTCTTTCCTTTCTTAGGCCTTAGCTATTGTTAGGGGCTGGTGCCCTTAGGTCTAAAGAAAGGAGACCGGGTTAAAGAGTACGGTCCCTAGAGAGGACTATAAGGAGGACGCTTTCCGCCTCTTTATATTCTCTAGTTAACTTAGCTTTATCTATAATATTACCTCTAGTACTTACTAAGGTCTTCCCTTAATATTAAGTTAACTCTTTTTTCCGGCGCGCCTACGAGGATACGGGGATTACGATAGACGACTCGCCTACCGGCGCGTCCGAGGCGGTCGACGCCGATAGATATAGCGAGATTATCCGCTAGTTAATAGTTATATAGTAAGAATAGTCTTAACTACTAGAGTAATAGGCCGCCTAACTCGCCGAGGCGGCGAGCGGCCTTAATAAGGCGGATAACGCCTATAAAGCTATTAAAGATAATAACGATAGCCTAAAGGTATTTATAAAGTCCTTCTAGGAGCGTTATCTAGGAGAACCGCCCCCCGACGTAAACGGGACGGCGTACGGCCCTCGGGAATAGAGGCCCCCTTACTAGGATAGCTCTACTACGACGTTTAGAGATTTCTTTCTACGTATTAAAAGCTCCTACTATACTCGGGCCGTCCTAAAGCCTACGCTATCCGCTTCTTTCTACTAGGATAGTATTAACGACTACTTAACCCTTAAGAAGCGGGCCCGTATACGCGGATTCTAGGCCGTAGGAGGTACCGGATAGAGGCGTAACCCTAAGGAGTTCCTCTCGGAGATCGAGCGTATCTTCGCGGACTCTATAGAGAAGACTATAGCTCTCGAGAAACTAGTCTAGATAAAGTACGTCGACGGCTAGCTATAGTAGGATTACCTACTTATTTTCGACGAACTCCTACTCGCCTCGGACGGTAACTAGTAGAACGATAACGTTAAGATTACGTAATTATAGAAGACCCTCTACGACTAGGATAATATTCTTCTAGTAGCTATACCCTACTTAACGAAGTACGTAGACTTCGCCTTAGAGATTAGTCGTATTATATAGAACTACGAATATACGGTATAGTTCGTATCTCGCTATACTAGCTAGCGGTCTAAGGGGAAGGTTAAGGAGGCCGGTCGTCCGTCCCCGGTCCCTACTATATTAGTAGGGCCTAGCTTTACCGCCGATAGTAATATAGTTATAACGGCGACCTACGTCGGGGACCGGCCTCGAAATGGTAGGGGTCGAGACGGCTCCTCTAAGCCTAGAGCTAAGTAGGTCTCGAAGTCCGAGTTAGATAGTCGCTACGAGAAGGGCCTCTACTTCCGGTATAGAGCGAGCGGTTATCGTTCGAGCGACTATATATACCGGGCCGTAGAGAACCCGTCTAAGAAAGGCGTCGCTATAAACGCCTTTAGTCTAATAGGTTAGAAGGAAGTCGCCCTAGTCCTAGAGGAGTCCGACCCCTCTAGACCGGGAAAAGAATAGCTCCTTCCTAGAGATAGGGGGTAGGAGCTTAGGAAGCGCTAATAAAGGGGTAGTAAGCTTACCGGTCGAGGATAGACGGTAAAAATATATTTACGGACGTAGTTATTAATACGAAATCCGTAATTTCTACCCTAATCGACGAAGGATATTAGTACTATACTATAATTAACGGAGACCTAGCCGAAAGGCTCGGTCTCCTAAAGGTCGGTCGCGTCTCGAGACGAATCCGAGGGGCGACTAGTAATATAAGAAAGTTAGGGATCGAGGGGGTAGTCGGGCTATAGTTAGAGGTCGCCGGCTTCTTATAGACGGTATACGCTTACTATATACCGAACCTCAAGTTTCCCCTAATTCTAGGTAATCCTTAGAAGGTCTATAATATAATTCGGATAGCGCCCGACGAGGCGAGGTTCTTCTATAGCCGGGCCGGTAGATAGATTAAGGAGTTAGACGTATAATCTAGCCTAGACCGCGGGGGGGCTAGGGGGTAGGCTAAGGATAACAACTTCGCGGTTATCCTAGCCTTAATCGATATAACTAAGGTCGATAATAGGTTCTCCGTTTACGTTATAGCAGTCGCTATAAAAGATATTAAGATCGTGTTACGCGATAAGGAGCCCTATATAGAGGAAGGGCTCCGTAAGTCCCTTCCCCCTAAGGTATATAATATAATTCCGCTCTTCTTAAGCCGGGAAGTAGATAAGCTTACCCCTTATCGACTAGGGGTAGACTATCGTATCGAGCTTCGGACTAAGGTAGATAGTACCCTAGAGTCCTTACCTTAGGGCCCGCTATACGGGATATCTAAGGAGGAGCTATTAGTACTAAGGAAGACCCTAAACGAGCTTCTAGCGAAAGGATTTATCTGCCTATTAAGCTCCGAGGGAGGCTCTCCGGTCTTATTCGTCCGAAAACCTACCGGCGGGCTAAGACTATACTACGACTATAGAGCGCTAAATACTATTACGAAAGTAGATAGGTATCCCCTCCCGCTAATTTCGGAGACCTTACGTAACCTCTTAGGAGCTACGTACTTATCGAAGGTCGACGTAGTATCCGCGTTTTAGAAGTTACGGGTAGCCCGGGGCTATAAGTATAAGACGGCTTTCTAAACACGTTACGGCCTATTCGAATAGCTAGTAATACCGTTCGGTTTAGCGGGGGCTCCGTCTAGCTTCTAGCGATATATTAACTCGGTATTACGAAAGTTCCTAGACGAGTCCGTATCGGCGTATATAGACGATATACTAATATATACTCGCGGCGACGTAGACGACTACTTCTCTAAGGTCCGCGACGTTCTCCGGGCGCTTTAGGACGCTAGCCTCTATCTCGACCCTAGTAAAAGCGAGTTTATACGGAAGAGTATTAAGTACCTCGGGTTTATCGTCTACGCGGACGGCGGAGGTCTAGAGGTAGATCCTAAGAAGGTAAAAACCGTACTAGATTAGGCGCCTCTAAAAACGTAACGAGAGGTACGGCGGTTCCTAGGTTTTATAAACTACTATAGGATATTCGTCCCTAATTACTCCGAGATAGCCGCCCCTCTAATAGCTCTAACCGGTAGGAACGCGCCGTTTATCTAGTCGACCGAGGCGTAGAACGCGTTTAATATACTAAAGGTTCGTTTTACGACCGCCCCTATACTCCGGTAGTAGGACCCTACGCTATCTATATTCGTTAAGGTAGATAGTAGTAGCTCTACGCTAGGCGGGGTATTAAGCTAGGAGTCTAGGGGGGTCCGTCGGCCGGTAGCTTTCTACTTAGAGAAGCTTAATAGAGTAGAGATAAACTACGATATTTATAATAAAGAGCTTCTAGCCGTAGTCCGGTATCTTTAGTACTAGGATACGGAGCTTCGTAGTAGCGGCCCTTTTACTATCTTAATAGATTATAGGAACCTCAAACATTTTATAAAAAAGTAGAAACTATCTAAGCGATAGATACGGTTCGCTAAGACCTTAATACGGTACCGGTTCTCTATAGTATATCGACCGGGCGGAGAGGTAGTCGTACCTAATATACTCTCCTAGTAGGACTAGGATAATCTAGACGACGAGGACTACGCGTTAAGAGTATAGTAGTTATTTCCGGAGGAGAGCCTAACTAGGTAGACGGTCGCCGCCCCGTTTTAAGCGGTCTACGAGGTAAGCCCCTCTAGACCTTTTAACGATACTACCCTAGATAAATTATAGGAAAGTATAAAGTCTAAGGATAGCTTATATCTATAGGTAGTACGGGCGGTTAAGAACGGAGCTCGCGATATACTAGGCGGTACGCGTATTAAGATTTAGATCGGGGATTATAGGATCGATACCTAGGGTCTTCTCTGATACCGTAGGAAGCTATAGGTTCCGGGCGCTCTATTTACGACGGAGTCCGAGAGGAATAGCTCGGGCGCTAAGATCTAGGTACTCGACGTACTACGTACTCGTCTAATCTAGAGGATATACGATTCTACGCTAACCGGCTATCCCGGTCGAGAGGGTACGCTATCCGTAATAAAGAGGGATTTCTACTAGCCGCTTATACCGGCGTACGTTAGGAGGTTTATACGTAACTACGATAGCTACGGTAGAAACAAAGTATAGCAGAACGCGAAATAAGGTCTACTTTAACTACTCCCGGTCCCCGAGCGCTTCTTCTCGGAGATCTCTATAGACTTTATAGTCGAGCTCCCCGACTCCGGCGGGTATACTAACCTATAGGTAATTAAGGATAGACTTAGTAAGACCGTTATATTCTAGCCGATAGCCGCTATAGGAGTAGAGGCTTACGCCGAAATATTCTTAAACTACTAGGTAAGATACTACGGGCTACCTACCGCGATTACGTCGGACCGCGGGTTAAACTAGACGGGCGCCTTCTAGAGATACTTTTACTAGTTACTAGGGATCGAGTAGAGGCTAAGTAGTAGTTACTACGCGTAAATAGACGGAGGCCCTAAGAGACTAAACTAGGAGGTCTAAGCGTACCTAAGGTATTTCGTAAACTTTAGCTAGAGCGACTAGGCGAAATAGCTACTAATAGTATAACTAGCGATAAACGGTAGATATTACTCGGGTATCGGAATATCTCCGTTCTTTACGACTTATAGGTACGATAGCCCTTCTCTAGTTTCGCTTACTAAAGAGCCCGTAGGATCTAGGCCGGTACTAGCGTAGTAACAGGCGGAGGCGTTTATTTCGCGAATTAAATAGGTTATAGAACTTTACTAAGCGTCGATAGCTACGTCGGCGTAATAATAGGAGGACTCCGCGAATAGACGCTAGATCCCCGCTCCGAAGTTTAAGGTCGGCGATAAGGTATAGCTAGACCTTCGGAATTACGGGACCGAGAGGCCGAAGAAGAAGCTAGACGCTAGATATAGTAAGTATACGGTCTCTAAGGTAATTAGCCCGCTATCTATCCGGCTCGAAGGAATCCCTAGTAGGATTTACGTAGTCTTTTATCTAGACCTCCTACGGCTCTACGCGGAAGATCTACTCCCTAGCTAGGTAATCGACGACTATTAGCCTACGCCCGTCCTATTCGAGACGTATAACGAGTATACCGTAGAGAAGGTATTATACGTAAGGACGGCGAGGCGGGGGAAAGGACGAGAAGTCCTAGTAAAGTAGGACGGTTATTATAACCCTACCTAGGAGCCCTTAGAAAATATTAAAGACGCTATAGTAATAGACTAGTTCGAACTATAATATAGGTCGGCTAAAACGAACGACGGGCCCCTATCGCAACACGCCGGCTAGAAGTCGAAACGAAAGGGCCGCCGCTAGGCACGTTAGTAAGTACGTTAAGGGCGGCGAGACCGGTAGCTCTATAGTACGCTAAGTAGGATTTTAGCGATACTTATATCGGTAGGATTTTAGCGATACTTATATCGGGAAGCTAGTAAGACGAGACGGTTAGAGTACGGAGAAGTCTTAATAAGGCTCTATAGTTCGGCCTAAGTTAGGCGGTTATATAGGAAAAGTAAGGTTATAAATTGATTTTATTATTTTTTAGGGTTATAGGGACCCCGCCCTCTCTAGACCGGAGTACGCTCGGCTAGCTACGCTAGGCGCTAGCAGCCTAGCGAGTAAGACGAAAAAGAAAAAAAAAAAAAAAAAAGAACTAAAACTAAAAACAAATCCCCTCCTCCCTATAGGTTGGCGCGGCGCGGGCCTTATACCTAGGGCGTAGGAATAGGCACGCCGGCTAACGCGAAGTCCGAAATCTTCCTCTTATAGGTAGTAGAGAGGGTAGCGGCGACCGGGCTATTTAGGACGGTTAGCGGCTACTAAGCTAGGGAAGTAGGAATCCTATAGAGGAACGAGAGCGTAGGCGTCTAAACCCTTTAAGGCCCGCTAAGCCTTAATAGCGGAGACGAGGTCCTTATACGTAGTATCGCTATAATCGGTTAGTAGACGAAAGGGACCGGACGGTAAGGATAATATACGTAGCGCTAGCTAGGGAGCGCGTCTAGGCGGCGAACGCTAATCCTACGAGCTTAGGCCTAGATTAAAAGGTTAGTAATAGGTTCGACACGGTCGAAAAATAGCTTATATTATATTATACTAGCTACGAAAGTAGGCGTAGTAGGCGTAGGCGGTAGCGGCGCGGGGCTAGCGTCCGATAGTAACCTAGAGATATTAGCCGGATATAATATAAGACGGGTCGGAGCTAATTACGGGCGGGACGACAGGTTAGTTTCGGTAATCCCTACCGACGGCGGCGTAGCCGAGATAGTAGACGGCGCGACGAGTCTAAGAGCGGCCGTTAGTAGACGGAAACTATAAGAGTAGAATAGGACTAATAGTTCCGACTAACTAGGCCGGGGTAATAGTAGTAACGGGGGCGGCGCCGGATATAATAGTAGCGAGCTAGAACCGGTTAGTTTTAAACGGAAGATAAAAAGAGCGCCGGCTAGGGGACTAACTATTATTATTAATTAGGTTAAGGCGTAAAAGGTCCGGCGGGCGACGATAATATAGGTAAGAGGGATAATAGGTAGGATACGTCTATTATCGGCCGTAGATCTAGTAGGTAGCGGTTATTATCGGTCGTTAATAATAGGATCTAGCCGAATAATAAGATCTAGTATTATAGTTACACGATAATAGGATAGTTTCGGGTCGGTATACGGGCGAAAGAGGTCGGTTCTCGTAGCTAGTATATAGGATACTAATAGATAAGAAAAGAGGAGAAGGTAAGACGCCTAGTAAGTAGTATTAAGAGCGGTCGTTTTTCCCTAGCCGCTAGGGCGTACGATTAAGAACTAAGGGGTAGTATAGGGGTAATATTAGGGGCTAGTACCCTTAGGTCTAAAGAAAGGAGACCGGGTTAAAGAGTACGGTCCCTAGAGAGGACTATAAGGAGGACGCTTTCCGCCTCTTTGTATTCTCTAGTTAACTTAGCTTTATCTATAATATTACCTCTAGTACTTACTAAGGTCTTCCCTTAATAGCTATATATAACCGCCTATAGGTAACGAATAAAGCTAGGACGCTTACCTAGCTATAACCCTTATAGGGCCCTAGCGGCCCTACTACGGCTTACTATAGTCTATACTATAATACCGGAATACTTTAGTCCTATACGGAGGGGATAGGATCGGTTAATTTACTACTACTTAATAGTATATCCGCTTTAGCTAGAAATGCTTTCTTTTTATTATAGAATCACCTACTATAAATAGCTTAGCACGTCCCTATACCCCTAGGGAGGCTCAGGGGGGCTGGTCTCTCGGCCGCCCCACGCCGGACGTAAATTACTATCAAATCAAATCAAATCAAGGCGTATGTAGTGCCCGATCAAGCGGTCACACAGCTACTGCAACCTATTTCAACCATTTTTTCTGGTTAGCTGCACAGCATGACATCCCGCCTTCCGCGCTGCACGAGGATGAATTGACGCAGGGTGGCTTTTCCCAGCTATCTGGATCTTCGGAGACAACCGCATCTGGCTTCTGCAGGTGAAGACACGACGAACAGGGGCTTGAAGACGTGGCGGAGGTCAGGCCGTCCCAATCGAATCTCGACAACGCTGCAGGCATGGTGACATGCTCACTCTCCATGTTCCATACTGATCGAGACTGGTTTCGCAGATGCTCCGTATTCTTAGCTGCAGAAGTATTGCGACCCGAAAATTTATGGTAAATGCTAGTCTACACTCAGCGTAATTAAGATAACCAATATTAGAAGTAAGAATGTATAGCCGAAATTTTAGTTCACCATCATGTGTACCTCCATGTTCACATACCGCCATCTCTTCGTCAATAACACGAGTCGCTTGCACAATCCCGGCACATTTTTCAGCAATTGCTCTTCAAAGTTCCAGCCGCTATCCAAACACCATCCAACCTGTCCCAACCCTGTCTCTTCCAAGATGATCCATGATTGACCAGGACGTGGAAGCGTTGCAGCCTTGCCAGCCTGCTTCGCAATTTCCAGAGAGCTATCTCCAGAATCGTCTCCATGTCCCGCTTATCCAACGCTACGAATGTCGTTTCTCTGCTGATTTCCAAAAAGATTGAAATCTCCTCCAAGTTTGCGAATGCATCGATACAGTTGATGGTTACAAACATAGTGAGAAACACGCCAAGACTGCTCAACAGCCTTCTGTGTTCGTTGTCTCGACATGGCCATGTCTGTATCATGCCGTCTCCAAGGAAGGCGTTGCCGCCGCGAGCGGGCGGTTGTTTGACGCTGAAAGAGATGCGTCTGAGATGAGAGATCCGCGCTTTAGTGAAGGAGAGGCTCTCTTCAAGCACGCATATTCTCGAGAACAGGTTGCAGTGACAGATGAGAATGTTGGCATTCTGCTTCAGAACGTCGATGTATTCCTTGCGTAGCTGGCGATTGACGTGAAGGAGCGAGTGGACGTCTGTTGAAGTTCGGCATGTGCAAGGGCTAATGCCTTTGATCTCAGAAGAATGGGTCTTAGAGGGAGTCGACAAGAACAATCTACAGAACTCTGAGTACTTCAAAGCTGGTATGATGTTGTCGTCTGTGACATAACCAAGGATTGCGAGCCGAAGCTCGGTGGGTAATGTCAGAAGCCTCAATCGGAGAGGTGTCTCTGATCGTGATCGTATGTGTGAGGGAGAGGAATTTGTGATGGATGTTTCCCAACTCGTTGTTGTGGTGAGTTCAGTACACATCTCTAGAAAGATGAGAGCTTGAGAGAAAGGTATGTAGGAAAGTATCTGAGAATACTGTTGACAATAGAAAAGAAGGAGAATGCGCGAGGCTTTAAGCTAAAGAGTAGCTCACCTCATCGGGGAGCCATTCCATCATTCCGTCTTACCTCGTAATCCAAGTTCCAAATCAGAGCACAGATGGCGTCGGTGGATATGGGGATCTGAAGCGTACGGATTGATCTATCACATTGTCAATGCAAGATAGGAAAGCAGCAACTCCACGTTGCGTAGAGGGCGGGTTGTATCGTGAGCCAGCCTCGTTCCTCAATGGTCCAAGTTCACTCGGATGTAGCAAGCGGCACCTACATTGATGAAGGATTCGTGATGTGGTGAAACGAGACATGGAACGGCAGGATCTCGTGAATAGAACCCAACCGGCAGGCTTTAATGAGCAACTTTGACCTTCGGCTGCGTGAAGTGGCGTAGGCGAGGTGCAGCCATTTGCTGCGAGACACGGGGCGTCATCTGCATGGGACTCGATCCGCGAGCATAGACTCTGGTTCAATATCGAAGCAGCCAAAGGCAGAGACAAACAGCAGGCGGTTGGATTGACATTACGCGGTGGATGAAAGGAGTGGTATTGCTGCAAGATGGATGTTGTTGTCTCCGCTGCGATGTCGAACTTGTCCCGACAATCGCGTGGTTGCAAACGTGACGCGTGGCTGTCAGATCCTCGGACAATTCCAATCTTGCATGGGAATCGAGAGATCAGAAGAAGTCTCCACTCTCCACACAGATATAGGAGTAGTAGGAATGGGAACAAGACTGGTCAGATTTCCGCGAGGTCGGGGTCGGGCCCAATAACCCCGAGTAGGGGATGACTAACCATACCGTCACGTGCAGTGGCAACGTAGATATCGGTAGATCTGATTTGATCCGTCTGCTCGAATAGCAGCCTGAGGCGTTCTATCACTTTGAAGCTACATGGAAGTCAAAAGTCTTCATTAGTGTTTATAGATATCGTAATGATTAATCAGCGTCAGGCGTTTCGTGTCAGTGTGGCGAAAATCGACATCAAAATATTTCTTCTTCTGACTCTCAAAAAGTCCCCGCCAAACCCTCAACCGCCCCGCGCAGAGTCATATTAAGAACAAGAACAAGAACAAGAACAAGAACAAGAACAACAAGAGATCCTCGCTCCTCCACGCTCACAATCTCTATTGTTGTAACAATGGCAACCATGGACATCGATGTCCCCTCCGCTGTTCCCTTCCAAACTACGGCCGATTCGAACCAAGCCACCATCCTCTGCTACAACTGCGGTACTCCCATAGACGGCACAACAGCAGCAGGCGCGCTCTGTCAAGAATGTATTCGCCTCACCATAGACATATCTTCAGGCATACAGCGTGAAGCCATTCTCCACCAGTGTCAGGACTGCGATCGCTGGTTAGCACCTCCCGCCTCATGGCTCGTTTGCCAACCCGAATCAAGGGAACTCCTCTCTCTTTGTCTCAAAAAATTACGCGGCTTGTCCAAAGTCAGAATCATAGATGCAAGTTTCATATGGACCGAACCTCACTCCAGACGCATCAAGGTCAAAATCACAATTCAACAAGAAGCACTCCAAGGCACAATCGTTCAGCAGACATTTGATGTTGAATACACTCAAGCAAATCAGCAATGTACCGATTGCAAGAAATCATATACGCATCACACATGGAGGGCCTGCGTCCAAGTACGACAGAAAGTCCCACACAAACGAACTTTCCTACATCTCGAACAGCTCATTCTCAAACACGGCGCGCACAAAGATACAATCAATATCAAGGAGGTTCACGATGGCATAGACTTCTTTTTTGCTGCCCAGAATAGTGCTATCAAGTTCGTCGACTTCTTGAGCTCGGTGACTCCACTCACCATGAAGAGATCACAAGAGTTGATTAGTATGGACACGCATACCAGTAAGAGTCAGTACAAGTTCACGTTCAGTATAGAGATCGTTCCTCTCTGCAAAGACGACATGATCGTATTACCGGTGAAGCTCGCGAGGAAATTGGGCAATATCACACCCCTCGTCCTGTGCCACCGCGTCGGAACAACAATTCAGGTCATCGACCCATCCTCCCTACAAATTAGCGAAATCGCTTCACAGGAATACTGGCACGCGCCGTTTGGCTCTCTAGCCAACGTCCAAGAGCTAGTCGAGTTCATCGTGCAGGACATTGAGCCACTGGGACCCTCAAGAGGCTCTTTTGTGCTTGCTGAAGCAACAGTCAGCCTTGCGACCGACATGAACTCCACATTCTACTGCCGAACGCATCTTGGTGGTGTCTTACACCCCGGCGACTCCGTCATGGGTTACAATATCACAGGTACAAACTTCAACAATCCACAACTAGAGGCCCTCGAAAACACAAAGGCTGGGAGCACGATCCCCGACGTCTTGCTAGTGAGGAAATTCTACGCACGAAAGAAGAAGAGTGGGAAGAGTCAGAGAAACTGGAAGTTGAAGCGCATGGCGAGAGAAGAAGGCGAGATGCTGCCGAGAAAACAGGATCAAGCCAAATTGGAGCGCGATTATGAGATGTTCTTGCGGGATGTGGAAGAGGACACAGAGTTGCGACTAGGCCTAAATCTTTACAAAGCACCGGTTGTCAAGCCTTCGGCTGATGCTATGGAGGTGGAGGAGAGCGAGGCTGGCAGTGACGATGAGGGTATCAAGATTCCGATGGAGCAATTGCTGGAGGATATGCAAGAGATGGCGTTGGAAGATACTGCTGCACCGGATCAAGATGATGAGTAATGACATCTGGGTTATGTGCGATGCATTAAAATCATGTTACTGCGGCATTGGCATATGGAGTCAAAATGATGGAATGATTCAATGAGCCTCACGCATTGTGATAAAAATAGAAGAAGATCTCGCGATGAAAGTATCTTCGTCTTTTTCTTGACCAATCCAGATTTTCCGATTCCTCCCACTTCTCTTTTTTCCATTGACTCCCTTCATACTCAATACACCCCTCCTCACACCTTCACATCCCCAAACAACCCCTCCCTCCTAACAACCTCGACAGCCGCCTCAGCATCCCCACCCCCATCAAACTCCCCCAACTCGTCCCAAATCCTCTCCTCAATCTGCCTAATCTGCTCCGGTCTCGCCGTCTGACTCGCCATGAAATAAATCACATTGCCCAACACCCTTGAATGAACACACCACCCCTTCTTCGGTTCGAGAAGAGATTTTTGAAGGGATGTGGCGGCCGTGGATGTATACCCGCCGCCTGCGGAGTCTTTGAGGGAGATGGAGAGGACGGAGCCGAGGGCGTTTATGTGCGAGACCTTGGTTTTGTGGGAGAGGGCTGTTAGGATGGAGGAGTTCCAGGTGGACCAGGTGTGGGTGTCTAGGTTCGTTGGAGAGGGGGTAGGAGACCATGAGTTGGCAAAGGTGGTCCATGATGATTTGACCGCGTTTCGTGGATCGTGAAGTTTGTTCAGTTGTTTTATGGATTCGACGGCGACGTTGCAGCCGACGGCGTGGGCTGTGTAACTGTGTCCGTGGAGGAGGGCTCCTGATTTCGAGTCGCTGAGGAAGGCGTCGAATATTTCTTGGGAGGCGGTTGTGGTGCAGAGGGGGACGAGACCACCTGTTAGTAGTTTTGCGTTTACGACGATGTCGGGCGTGGATTGGAGGTAGCTGTTGCAGTTGAAGCGGTTGAGGCGGTATATACCTGTGAAGACTTCGTCGAAGACTATTGGTAGGCCGGACCAGGATTTTTCGTCAATTGAGGTCGTATTGGAAGTGGGTGGAATAGATGGATTGATCAAGGATGGGTTGGAGCGGATTGTGGAGATGAGTTGTCGTTGGAAGAGGGGATCACTGTGAGAGCTTTGTTAGTAGGTCGGAAAGACTGAGAGGTGTCTACGTACACGAAGAACATGCCACCGGCACCCAGTACAACGGGCTCCATGACTAGTCCGCCGAATTTGTAGCCCTTGGTGTGAACAAGGTGATTGAGAATGCCTTCGATATAGAGTTGGTATTCGGGGCTATCCTTCCGTTTGCTGAGATCCATGATATCTTCCAAGTCGCTGTATTCTTGTGGTGGCCCAAAAACATGCTCGAATCCTGCTGGTGGCTCGACAATCCACGTTCCTTTTCGCAGTTTAATGGTTGGGAAATCGAGCCATGCTACGATATGTTAGCTTGTATTGGAATCTAGCCGTTGTAGTACGATGACTTACATCCACGGGGCTGGTACCACTCTACTTTAGCATTATAGACAGAGGGCTCCGATGCATCCATTACTCCCATAGTATCTCCATGATAGCTACCTCGAAAACCAAGGATCTTGATGTCATCGTCATTGTGATTCCATCCATATCTTTGACAGGTTGCTCTCAATGCCATCTTGATTGCCACTTCCATGCCGGTACTACCGTTGTCTGTGAAGAAAACTTTGGCTAATCGTGGGTTATCATGCCCCTCTAGGAGAAGCCTGGTGAGCTCGAGAGCAGGCTGATTTATAGCGCTGGCAAACATTACATGTCCATACCGGCCTGCGGCATATGCTGCTGCGAGCGCTAATTCTGGATTTCCATGACCAAGACCCTGCGTCCACCACGAAGCTGATGCATCCATCGCAGGTTGAAGGATTGAACCGTGGCTTACTTTACTTCCATTGGGATGGGTTACATCCGTTGTTGCGTTGGTAGTAAGTGATGCAAAATCATCATCGTACGCTGAATCGATCACCATGATGTCCTTCTTTGTTCGACCTTGATGCTGAGTGAATGGATACCAGATTTTCTCATGTGCTTCATCGGCCATGGACTTGAGACCTGAGACTCTGGACTCATGCTGGTGATCGAAATTCTCCAATACGCGTTGAATTGGCTCAGACTGGCTGACTGTGTCATAATAATGTTGCATTGCTTTCATATCTTCTTCCAAAGATGCGGCTTGTTCAGGCGGAGGCGGGATGGTGAATGTCCGAATATTCTTCTCCTGAAAGTAATCGCTGAGATAGCCATGATTCTTATAGACCTCGTCTTCGAACAGAATAAAAGAGCTCAGATCATAACCTCGCAGGTAGAGTGACTCGAACGAAGACAACGACGTGGATATTCCGCCAAGTCGAGAGTCTCCTACAAGCACTACGGGCAATCTAAAAGTTCGATATAGATCCGCTTGCAGGCCTAGTTGTGGATTGGGTGAGAGTACACCACCGGCCGTCTCAACAAGACCGACTCCATCACCTTCTGCTGCATATGAGGCCAATTCGTCGTAGATACGTTGTCGTATAGCTTCATTCGACGACTCAGCCAGTCTGCCATCATGTCTAACCGCAAGATGGGGACTCAACGGCTGTGAAAATTGAAAAAGTGTGCGAGCAGACACATTCTTCACGAATTTGGAAATGTGACTAGGAGTATCTATCGTCAGTCCTGATTGTATCACTATCCGGGCCCAAATCATCGTGAAACTCTGAGGGACAGCTGTATCGTTCTAATCTGGCATAGAAATCTATACGACTTCCAGACTGTCCCCATTTCACATTGTTTATTGTCTTGAGATCTCGGCCAAAGCTTTCTGCCACATTGGGTAGGTACTTTTTGAGATTTCGAGCCTCGAGAGGAAGAAATCGCGAAACCACATACCTGTTGTCCGCCTCTTCAAGAGCTCCGGTAGACACTGGTTTGAGATAGAAGGTCTTCCTTTTCTTACTCCACGCATGGCACAGTAAAGTCGAGACTATCGTCTTTCCGACATTGGTGTTGGCGCCATAGACCTGAAGACAAGGGAAATGCGGCCACAGTACAGCACCCACGCGCTGCATCGCCCTCTCACGTTTCCTACCTGGGGTTCAATGAAGGCAAAATAGCATAAATCCTCCCGGCGAAGAAGTAGGGAATGAAAACACTGGCTTGCGATTGGCTGGATAACGGTTAGCGATTGATGGCCACTTTGAAAGGAGGGAGGGCAGTCTTCGGCTCTAGTCGCGGTACTCACTTGCTATAACTCGGTACCCACGCCTTGCAGTACGACTCCCTTCGATCTTGGTAATAAAGGTGTTGTTCTGCTTCTCCGAATACAATTTTGGCAAGTCAGCGGCATCAGCATTGACCTTCCGGGCATCGGAGCGGAACTTATGGACATGGCTCAACAGATGCACGGAGCTGACTACTTCAACGACATCCAACACGAATATGATGATCAAGGCCATCAATTGTTGAGTAGCTGCGCTAAAGAGCTTGGTGTAATTGGACTGAGGGACATTTTGGAAGGAAGAAGCAATTCCCACTCGCTAGACCTTACGGAGTACCACTCTTTGCCCTCACTCCTGGATCTGATACTCGACATGGACGATTCGAAGCCTAGGAACAAGTTGGAGAGGACATTACGCGATCGATTGGATAGAAGATATGTCAATTCCACGCTGCGAAAATTGACGAATGCTCCTCAAGGTGCCGTCGATTTTTCGTCCAACGACTTTCTTTCCTTATCAACATCTCCAGCATTACGATCAGCATTCATCGATGAGCTCACGAAATCCCCGAATTTCACTCTCGGAAGTGGCGGATCTAGATTGCTCGATGGAAACTCACCTTATGCAATAGCTTTGGAAGACGAGATTTCCGCATTCCACAATGCCTCCACTGGACTGCTATTTAACTCTGGATTTGATGCCAACGCCGGGGTCTTCGCATGCATACCGCAATCTGGAGATGTCATCGTTCACGATGAATTAATCCATGCAAGTGTCCATGACGGGATGAAAATGTCACGGGCTGCCAAGAAGGTTCCTTTTCCACACAATTGCACGAAGCAGTTGAGAGAAATATTGCAAGGTCTTGTGGATGAAGACGTGATGATTGGGAAGGGTCCCAAAAATGTCTTCATTGCTGTGGAGTCAGTATACAGCATGGATGGAGACATAGCGCCTCTACAAGATATTGTAGACATTGTCGAGGAGATTCTTCCTTACGGGAACGGTCATATCATCATTGATGAGGCACATGGTACTGGTGTCATAGGACCGAAGGGAAGAGGGCTGGTCTGTGAATTGGGACTCGAAGACAAGGTCTTCTTGAGACTACACACGTTTGGAAAGGCGTTGGCTTCAAGTGGTGGTGAGTGTTTGTATCGTTACTGCGCAGGCACAACTAATGAGTATCGTAGCAATCGTTCTTTGCTCACCGCTCGTCCGCTCATATCTAATAAACTACGCCCGCCCTCTCATATATACAACCTTCATGCCATTCCCTTCTCTCGCATCGATAAAAGCATCCTACACACTGCTTCAAAACGGAACCACCGAACCCGTGAGTAGAAAACTCAACATCAGCTATCAAACTTTGCATCCTAATCATCTACAGATGGTCTCCCATCTAAACCACATAACACGCCACCTCCACACCTCCCTCCTGGACATGTTATCCCACCACCAAACCCGAACATCCACATCAATAGAAGACATCCTCTACATAGATCCAGCATGTCCAAAGTCCCCAATCTTCGCATTCGTCACGCAATCACCACGAAGCCTAGCCCAGCACTGCCAGGAATCGGGATTCGTGGTGAGAGCTGTCGTTCCCCCCACCGTGCCCACGAGACGCGTGAGAGTATGTCTGCATGCCGGCAACTCTGTGGAGGAATGCGATAGATTGGTGAGCAGAGTTGAGGAATGGGTAAAAGTCAGTCTTGAGGGACTCGGGAGCGAGGAAGGAGTGAAAGCTAGGTTGTAGGTTGTAGGTGGCCCGTGGACGAGGGCGAGTAAGTCACAAAAGCTGTACAGTATCTGTAGCTCGAATATCGTCTTAGATATGGTATTCAAGAGACTATTGATCCATCGATGAATAAAATCGCAACTATCCTCATCCGTCGATCCTGCCCTTCATAGCGGGAACGTGTTGAAGAGAGCCTCAGATCAGTTGCTTTCTTCCAAGATATAGCGCTGAGAATTCATGCCATGCAATTCCTAGATATGGGCAAAGCGCAACTTTCGAGCTCCTAACGACCCCGACTGTATTCCTTCACCACCGATGATGAGCGAGGACAATTTAGAAAGGGTACTTGAAGTGGGCGGGAATTAGGTTCTGGGCCATCACGGAGAACGAAGACAAGTACACTACGGTAGGAATAGACGGACTCGATGGGTGGTCATATACCTATAAGGGCGCTCCATTTATACATTCGGTATCCACATATCCGTACAAATACAGGTCGTCCATGCAATATTACCACCTGATGTCTAAACAGCACGCCTTAAGCAGCCTCTCTCCAGCTCTTTGAAAACGCCGCCTCCAGCAACAGCCCACTGATCCGCGACGAATTTCTCCTCAATTTGCCGTCGAACCATGCCACTGGTCGCCCAATATTCTAGTATCGTTTTCGCTTCCGCTTTTGTGATTCCTTTAAGCCTGATGACGCCCAGCTCGTTCACTCCTGTATGGGTGGCCACCGATGTGGCTTGTTCTGGCGTTGGCTCGCTTGTCGCTGTGGCATTGGCAGCTTCGGATGCCACAGGAGCAGCCGGCACTTCGTTCGGATTTGAAGGAGGACTCGAAGACTCGAAATCGCTGGTCAGTGCTTTCAAGGCACGCATATCGAGCTTTTGATATGGGTCATAGTGACTTGAAACTCTAGTCTCTCCCTCGTTCTCCTGTCTTGCCTCTGCTGCTTTGATGGCGGTATCCAAGGCCGCACTCTTGACGTGTTCTGATAAACTGGTTGCTGCCAACACCATACCTCCGTTTGCCAACTCCCTCTGCCCAGACAAGTGATCAACGAAATGCTTGACCAATACGAAATCATGTGCGTGGATAGGCCTTAATTTGTCCTCTTCATTTAGTAAAGTGTATTTTGAGTCACCCATGATGTGAGAAAAGTTGTCAAAGCAGTAGAGGACTGGCGGACGCCCTGGAACGTTCAATTCTCTCCAGATGTGCTGGAATATTGGCCACGCACGATCTTCGTCTTGAGATCCGGCTTCGGCAAGAGTGGCTAAGGTTGTTTCTTGGGCGAGTGGGAAATTGAAGTCGGGCTTTGAGGTGAGTTGGAGGGTGGAAAGAAGCGTCTTGTTGGCTTTTAGGAATTGGGAGAGGAGGTTTGCGGTATAGGTTGGTTGCGAGTATTGAAGAGGTTTCGTGTTGGGAATCGGTGTGTAGGCGGTATGGCCTATTGTAAGTTCACGACCTAAATAAATCAGCGCTTCGCCCTCTTACGATTGAAAGTAAGAGTAGTACCTTCGGGTATGTTCAGAACTAGCCATCCTTTCATGAAAGCCATTGCCATTGCTTCTAGCAGGAACACACTTTTTCCAACACCTTTCTCGCCACAAATAATCTTCCTTGTTGTCCTCCCATCGTGTGAATCGATTAACTTAGACAGCTCGACATTCTCTTTCCTCACCAAGCAGGCAGGCCTTCTAAAAAAGCTCCATCCTTGTCCAGGTTTGAAAGCCTCCACAGCCCTCAGACTATCCACGACATCTCCCGGCAAGGCCATGACAGCTCCAATCGATGCTTCATTGGGCAATGTGCCAGCCCCCATCTCTTGCAAACCAGGAACTTCTAATGCATTGGTGTTACTGAGGACGATTCGTTTTCGCAAAGCCTTTCTTTCACCAGGAGCTGGAGGTTTTGCTGTAGATTGTGGCACGGTCTTCTTCTTGATTCGCAAGACAGTGACACCTTTCTTGGGAGGTCCAGATGTAGAAGTCTTCTTCTTTGCGGGCGCGGGCAATGCTTTCGGCGTGGTCGTGGAGAACGAATGTGTTTGAAGCCATTGCGAGTTCCTGATTGCACACGTATCATTGGCGCGTGTACTGAGAGAGCATAGATTGTGGGAGGGTCGTGGAGGCATCACGGAAGGCTCGATTGGTATTTGAGTGGCATATTCGGAGTCGTCTTCGTTCGTCCTGTGCTCGAAAATATTGCTTACCTAAGATGATCTGAAGTATGTAGGTGGATCCGATAATGCTGGGGCACTCCTTAGTCAAAAAATCATTCTGCACATCATGAGAGCACTTTAGGAGCATCCGGATCAGACCTTCTTAAAATGCCTAGAAAGCATCACTGTGCCAAGATATATCGCTTGAGCTTGGAAGGCTGCCGACGCGCACCACGCTCTTCTCTTCGCAACCCTTCTCACAGGCGATAGTAGAGAGCTATACTCCTATCGTATACACTAATCATGGCACCTCCCGAAGTTCATCAACTCTTCCACCACCCAATCGCAGACCATTCCTTCTCCGCCGACCGCAAGACGCTCGCCGTTGCCCGCGACAACAATGTCGAACTCTACTCTCGCACGGGCTCAGGCTTTGAGATCAAAGATGAGTTGCGCGGACATGACAAACTAGTCACTGGAATCGACATTGCTCCAAATTCGGGCAAGATTGTGACCTGTTCTCAAGGTTTGTGCACTTGAAGACTGGATGGGCACCCCGCAGGCAGCTAACATTTCACCAAGATCGCAATGCCTACGTCTGGGAACCCTCTCCGACCGGCTGGAAACCCACTCTTGTCCTCCTACGTATCAACCGCGCTGCCACCTGTGTCCGCTGGTCTCCACTTGAAAATAAGTTTGCTGCCGGATCTGGAGCCCGTCTAATTGCCATCTGCCATTTCGAGGAAGAGGACAACTGGTGGGTCTCGAAGCACTTGAAGAAGCCAATTCGCAGTACTGTCACCTCAGTTGCCTGGCACCCAAACTCAGTCTTGTTGGCAGCTGGATCTACAGATGGACATGCTCGTGTCTTCTCTAGCTTTATCAAAGGCATTGATGAGAGACCGAGCCCTTCCGTTTGGGGAGAACGATTGCCTTTCAACACTGTTTGCGGAGAGTACCTGAACAACACGGCTGGATGGGTCCACGATGTGGCTTTCTCACCAAGTGGTGACGCAGTGGCATTCGCCAGTCATGACAGCAGTCTCACGGTCGTCTACCCTAACGGCGCAGACCAACCGCCCAAGGCAGTAGTCAGCTTGAGCACGCAACTATTGCCCTTCATGAGCTTGATATGGACTAGCGAGAGCGAGATCATTGCTGCTGGTTATGATTGCGAGGCATACAAGTTGCAAGGAGGCGAACAAGGCTGGCAGCTTGCCGGCTCCGTCGAATCCAAAGCCCGACCGGGGTTATCTGACGGACGGGAGGAATCCGCATTAAACATGTTCCGACAAATGGATCTCAAGGGAAAGACGAAGGATGACACCAAGTTGACCACAGTTCACCAGAACACGATCAAGACAATTAGATCTTACGGTCCAGGCAAATTCAGCAGTAAGTGTGAATCAATACTAACACTGGAACATGCTAACCTTTATCAGCGAGCGGTGTCGATGGTCGGATTGTTGTATGGAGTTCTTAGGAGGCTTTGATTAGCATATCTACTGCCTGAAAATGCTATCGATTTCCCCAGTCCTGTCCAGTAGATAGCAATGCATACTCAAGTTTGATGATTATTGTGCGTGTTTGACTTTCGTGACACCATTATTGTAAGATTGATGTATATTCTACACGCAGAATATGTCCCAGATGACAATGATCCCGATTGCGTAAAACCTATAACAACTATAACACCCAAGGAACCCTCATCCAAGATAACAGTACGGTTAACAGTTCAGCTGTTCGTGAACATTGAAAGGTATTTGGCTATCCGATATCGCTTGTGTTCCTTGCCCGTGTTAGGCCGAACCGAATGACGAGCGCCGTGGGTAAATCATCAACCTGAATTGAACTTTTTTCTCGGAGTTGGCGGCGAGTTTTCAAGCGACAACCGACTCACCTACCGCGAAAACAAAATCCATTTTGACTAGAGAAAAAATTTGAATTTCACAGTCGTCAAGAGCTTGGGAAAATGGCCGAGGCAACTCTCATTTTAGGAGCTCAGTGGGGAGATGAAGGTGCATGCGGAAAAAATATTCACGTCTATTAGTGGCATGCTGACAAAATTTCAGGCAAGGGCAAGATGATTGATATTCTTGCCAGCAAGGTGTCACTTTGTCTTCGAGGTCAGGGAGGTCACAACGCTGGACATACTATCGTCGCAAATGGTGTCACTTACGACTTCCATCTCATCCCTAGCGGTCTGCTTAACCCATCCTGCGTGAATCTGATCGGAAGTGGATGTGTGTACACCTCAGTCTTACTTTGATAGAAGGCTCTAACACCGCGAACAGGTGTCGTTCACGTACCATCTTTCTTCAAGGAACTTGAAAGTTTGAAGGCCAAAGGCTTGAACCCAGATGATCGCATCTTCATCAGTGACCGAGGTGGGTAACATCATTCATCGAATGCTACATCAACTTACATTGCCAGCACACGTCGACTTCGACCTCTTCCAAGCTGTTGATGGCCTCGAAGAAATCGAGCTGGGCAAGGGCGCCATCGGCACTACAGGGAAAGGTGAGGACTGTTTGCTATCCATATAGAATGTTGATCATCTGACTTTTTGTGAGGTATCGGGTATGTTCTGTGCCACCAGCATTGGCGACCTATGATCTAAGATTTTCCGACAGCCCAACTTTCAGCTCCAAGGCCGCAAGAACAGGTCTGATGCTTGCCGATGCTCTTGACGAAGATGTCCTTGATAAGAGACTGCGTCGACTGGCTGATGGATACAAAAAGCGTTTCGGTGACTTGCTAAAATATGACGTCGATGAAGAACTGGCTAGACTCAAGGTAGTCGAGAACGATGCATCACTTTCTTGAAGACCCGCTAATATACTATAGACCCAGCTCGCAGAGCTTCGGCCGTATGTCATTGATGAGGTTCCACTTCTACGATCAGCAAAGGAGCAGAAGGCGAAGATTCTCGTCGAAGGTGCACAAGCTATCATGCTGGATATCTCTTATGGCACATATCCATATGTTACTTCTTCAAATTGCAGTGTCGGTGGCATCATTGCCGGTTTGTCATTAGACTGGAGATCGATCAAGGAGGTTATTGGTGTTGTCAAGGTAAGTCAGCCTCCTGAAATATATCAATGTTGCTGCTCATGATGTGCAACAGGCATACACAACTCGTGTTGGAAGGTAAGGCTCTGGTCGATGCATTACAAATGTCTCTGCTAAGTATGAATAGCGGCCCATTCCCAACAGAACAACTCAACGCCGAGGGAGAGAAACTACAACAAGTTGGCAGGGAATTCGGTGTCACCACTGGGCGCAAACGCCGATGCGGATGGCTAGACCTGGTCGTCATCAAGTACTCCCACGAAGTCAACGGCTACACAGCTCTTAACCTCACCAAACTCGACATCCTCGATGATTTTGACGAGATTAAGGTGGCCACAGAGTACAGCTACCAGGGTCAGACATTAGAATCTTTCCCGGCCAACGGAAAGATCCTCCAGAATGTTGAGGTCAAGTACACCAACCTGCCTGGATGGAAGAAGTCAACGTACGGCTTGACGTCGTACTACGATCTTCCTGTGAATGCGAGAAAGTACATTGAGTACATTGAGACGTTTACGGGCGTAAAGTGCAAGTACATTGGAACGGGACCGAATAGGGAACATCTGATCGTTCGTGATGCGTTGCCAGCATAACGGAGATATAGAAGAGAGGGTGGTTCGTTCTGCTCGAGGTCAATCGATCATTGGGACATGTTGTATTCTGCCTCGAGGGCATGTCTAGTTCAACCTCGGATTGGTCTTCGAAGCAGGGCAAAAGTGCTCTGATCAATGTCACTGAGAATAAAGACATGATTGAAAGCCTTTTGGGACATGAAATGATACCACAACGAGGCTGGGATAACCAAGTCTCTTGACACACATCCAGAATTATGACAAGATGCCAAATCCGAGATGGATATTGATACGTAGTAAACAACTGGCATATCCAGCATCCAACATTGCCAGAAAATGATAGTATCGATGTGCTGTAGGGTGATTGGATCATCGAAATCGAAAGGAGAGAAACGGACTGACGGTCCCATTGTGATACTTGTCAAAAATGAAATCCAAATTATGTTTGTTGAGTGATCCTTCCAATGGATGGCATAGCTTGAACCCCTGTGGGGCTAAATCTGGCCTTTCCGCAAGGGGGCGACATCTTTTGTTACAGCCTTGATGATAAATACAAAAGACTCGACGACCTTAAACATCTGTCGTTTCTCTACACTTTCTCTCCCACAACCATCTCCTACCCTGAACACCATAAACTCTCGAGTCCTACGACGAAAGGACACCATACACATACAACCACCATGAGACTCTCCACCCTCGCCGCCGGTCTATTGACGATTCTAGGCGCCAATGCCGCGTCCTCTGTTATCGATTTAATACCAGATAACTTCGACAAGATTGTGACAAAAGGAGGGAAGCCGGCGCTTGTTGAGTTCTTTGCGCCGTGGTGTGGTCGTGAGTACTCCTTGAACTCGGAGCTCTAATACCATCACTCTCACTGTCAAGTCGATGGAGCTTAATATCTGGCAATTCGGAAATAAGGATTGCGAGAAATTACACGAGCTCGATCTGAATTCGAGAGACTGATCGCTAGAAATCCACATCATGTTGAGCAAATGCCAGAGCAGGCATGGATTGATGAGACTATTGTACTATTTACTAACGTATGCCATAGACTGCAAGAACCTCGCACCTATTTACGAAGAACTAGCCGCAAATTTCAAGCACGCTGGAGATAAAGTCACAATCGCGAAAGTAGACGCAGACGAGCACAAGTCCCTTGGACGTAAATTTGGTGTCCAAGGATTCCCTACACTGAAATGGTTCGATGGATCAGGAAAGGACCCAGAGGATTACAATGGAGGCAGAGATCTGGACAGCTTGTCTGCATTCATCACTGAGAAGACGGGAATGAAGATGAAGGGAGCTGTCAAGCCACCAAGCGCTGTTGAGATGCTTAACGATGCCAAATTCAAGGAAGTTATTGGAGGCGACAAGAACGTGCTTGTGGCATTTACTGCGCCATGGTGCGGACGTGAGTTTTTCTGTTGAGGAGAGGAAGAATATGATAACTAACATTGGAGCAGACTGCAAATCCCTCGCCCCAATCTACGAGGACTTAGCCACCGATTTCGCAAATGAAGACTCCGTCATCATCGCAAAGGTCGACGCCGAAGCCGAGGACTCGAAAGCCACGGCTTCAGCACAAGAGGTTACTGGTTTCCCAACTATCAAGTGGTTCCCAGCTGGTTCCAAGGAGCCCACAACATACAGCAACGCCCGGACTGAAGCAGCTTTCATTGACTTCATCAACAAAGAGGCTGGTACATACCGCGCTCCAGGAGGTGGCCTCACAGCTGCTGGTGGCACTGTCGCAGCTATCGATTCTGTCATCCAGAAGATCATTGATGGTGGCAACGATATTGCCAGCAAGGCCGATGAGATTGTCAAGGCTGCTACGAGCGAGAAGAGCACATATGCCAAATACTATGCGAAGGCTGCAGAGAAGATCAAGGCAAACAGCGCTTGGGTCGACAAAGAGTTGGCTAGACTTGAGAATATCTTGAAGAAGGGTGGACTTGTACCTACAAAGGTTGATGATTTGACTTCGAGAAGTAACATTCTCAGAAAGTTCAAGGTTATCAAGAGTGAGGCTGAGGGCAAGAGCGAGTTGTAGATGGAAAAGAGAAATCGTATGATTGCGGATCGATATTAGCAATGGGAAAATATAGTCAAGGCGTTGGTTTATTTGCGCAAATGAAATTGTATGATTTACGAATGAGCATCTTCCCAGCACTGTAGCACTGAGTTTCTGCTGGAAGGGGTGGTAGTGACTGCATATCTCACCAGCACCTTTCGACAGATAAAAAGTGATTTATCAACCGAGTCAAGGTATCGCAGAGAGAGCCACACAGAAACAGAAATCAGCTTCAAGGCAAATGGACTGAGACGTAAACCACTTTTATCCAGCCCGCACCATACCTACTTACACCCCTACCCCTCCACCCGTCGTCCCCACCTACAACCAACACACAAACCCAACCACCCTAACCCGACCATCCACAACCAACCCATCCAACCCCTAAGCAAGCAACCCAGGCAAAACCTTCTTCTCAGTAAAATCCCATATAATACTCGAATCATGCACCGACCACGCCGCCCCAGTCCACCACGTATTCCCCTTCCCCTGAAGACCAGCCATCTCGCCGTAGAACCCGTCCTTGATCCTCTCTGTCGAAACGGTCAATTGGTAGGGAGTATGATTATCGAACAGGACGAATTCAGGCACGGAAACGGGGAGTCCGTTTGTCTTTGCTATTTTCTTGATTGTACGCAAGATGTCTGATTTGACGGCGGTGGAGGGGAGGGGGGAGGGGGAACTGTAGAAGACCTCGTGCAGATTTGGAGAGGCGGTTGCGGTTAGGGTCAGGAGGGTTTGTTTGTTGAGAGGGGGGATGCCGTGGTTTGTTTTTGGTGAGGCGTTTATGTAGGAGGTGTTTTGGGGGGTTCCTGTGTTTCGGATTATGCCGTTCCAGTAGTATGTATTTTTGAAGTTGGAGAGGAGGGATTTTTCTGTGGGGGAGAGGTCGAGGAAGGGGAGGTTTGATGCTTTTGGGGGGATGGCTATGAGGAGGTTTTTGGCGTGGATGAGTTTTGGGCCGGTGGGGGTTTGGATTAGGGATTGGACTTGGAAAGGGGATTTGTGGTTGCGGTGGATGGAGATGACTTCGCTGTTTGTGAGAGCGTTGGGTCCGAGGAGAGCGGTGGCTTTTTCGTATATTTCTTGGTTGCGGTGGGATGTTGTTGTGAAGAAACGACCGAATAGTGAAGAGACGGTTCTTGAGCCGAAGTTATTCAAGATGTAAAGGGTTGGGCTGGTGAGGATATCCCCTAAGCCTTGGGAGAATGCGTAGAGCTCGAAAGCGATTGCTTCGATGTGATACTTCTTGATGAAATCTCCAAAGGGAAGCAAAAGGTCGTCGGGGACAGGTGAGGGGACATCGAGGCCATCGACGAGCCAAGGGTATTTCGCCAGCTGGGCTAGATATGATTTGAAAGCGGCAGCTGTAGCAGTCTGATTAGTGGGTGGCGTGGGAAATACCGCACCCGTGATGAAGTCTGCCGTATCTTGCTTGGGGAATAGGAACGAAGAGTCAACGCTGTCGATAGACACACCGAGGTCGGCAAAGTAGCGTTCAGTGGTGGAAAGGTTTTGGAAGATCTTGACGCCGTTGTCGAAAGAGATGTTGGATATGGGGTCCACGAAAGAGTTGGTATGCCCGCCGAGCGTGGATTTCCGCTCAACAAGAGCAACACTCTTGCCTAATTTGTGAAGTCGGACAGCCGAGTGAGTCTGATTCGATCAGTCAACAGAACATTGTATTGTTGTTGAGTACTAACGCCTGATGATCCGCCACCAACAATAAGAACGTCGCGGTACAGAATCGAGCCCTCTGGAAGACCATATGGCTTGAAGGTTCGTTTGGCAAAGCCAACATTTGCGATGGCTGAAATGATGAGAACCAGGGCTCTGAGCGTATACATTGTGGAGAGTATGAAGGATGGCTAAGATTATGGACCATTGACAACGCGATTGAGACAGCAGAATTTAACTTGACGACTGATATTTGGTTTTAATAGTCTCTGAATCAGGCTCCTTTTACCAACATGGAAATGGCTTCCTCTCTTTCGCACGATGACAACATAAAGCCAGGAAATATCCAGCGGATCTTGCCATGAAGCTGCGCATGGATAGCGTCGAAGACATGATGCTCTCTCTACCTGTCATTTCAAAGGGTGTGTCCAAATCTGATCACTTTCTTAACGACCGGAGAGTGCATGTGCCGCTTCAAAGTGAGGGCAATAGCTTCTTACTGCCAAGTTAGTGCTCAGCGAAGCTCTACATCGATACCAGAGGTTAGACATGAGCTGATGGGTCCAGGAACACACAACCGCACGAGTTATGCAGAATCCACCGGCTGAATACTGTATGCATGCGGCCAAGGCTAGTAGCCGACGTGTTGCGGTGCAAAAGTCTTCATCGATAGATCACAATCGTCGATCGATAACTTGATTGTCGCCAAACATCAACCTGAAATCGATGCCAAAGGCTTTTTAGCAGCAAACCTGTGGTGCTACCCGAGGATCACAAACTGGTCTCGAAGAACATCACACGACTATTGTTCTTCTCGTTTCGAATACGAAGAAGCAATGCCGTGAAATGCACGATTCCCAAGCTCTTTGTCACGGAAGCGGTGCGACGTCGTGATCCTATCCAGAAGATTCAGATGCACCTACCAAACCACAAGTCAAGCAGGCTGACCCAGACAAGCAGCGACCTGCATGGAATACAAATGTATGTTGGGAAATGGATGAATCGAAAACGCCTGCACTTGTGATAGATATGAGTACTGACGCGGGCAGCGGCGAGGTCTTCGATCAGCGGTGCGTGGACGACGCAAGGGAGGTGTTCGGGTTGAAGGACAAAGAAAAAATGCAAGACCTTGAAGAAAGAAGACCGAGATTGATGGAAGAAGATGGGATCGATGAAAGACGGCGGAGTTGATCAAAGGTAGCGAGAGATGGAAGAAAAGCCCTTGGCTCACAAAGAGGGTGGGTGCACAAAACTTAGGGCACTGACCCACTAACTCTTGGCGATAGCCCCTCATTATCACTGGCTCAATTATTCAGTCTGAATCGATGACTAAGGTAATCTCAAGATACGTGCACAGCGATCGGAAGACATGAAATCAGGATCTTTCTAGCCGTCAGTAGGGCCGAATCTATCGTCAAAACTAATGTCTCTGGATCCGAGATCAACATCGAGATCAAATTAGAAATGTTATTCTAACTCCAGGTCATGATCGAAGGGGACAGAATTGACAGTCACTATCCCAGAAAACAGAATTCAGTGCAAATACCTATCAATACTAAGACTTCATGGAAATTTGTGGCAACGCTCCGCTACCTTGGTGGTTGAAGTCCACAATCCAATCCCATTTCAACGGACTGTAAACAAGCGAGTGAAGTAGTCTCCATCTCACAAGGAACGTGAGAAAGAAAACACCCAATGCAAACAGTAACAGTTCTCCCTTTAAGCGCCTAACAATTTACTCCTCCACAGCCGCGAACCTCGCCAAAGAGCTTCTCCCAGCAACCAAACCTCCAAGTGCCTTGATCGTAGACTCACCCATGATATCAAAGACAGCAACATCAGCACCAAGTTCCTTCAAGAACCAAGTGCGCAATTCAACTGCCACTAGCGAGTCCACACCGTACACATGCAGGGGCTGCTCAGCACTTATGGCTGCGGCCTCGATACTGAGTGCTTTGGACAACTTCTGCGTGATCGCTTGCACAACGATCACTTCAGCCTCTTCTTGTGTCTCAGCTTGGCCGAGAAGCACTTTGAAGTTTACAGAGTCTTTGCTGGACGTTGCTGTATCGCCAGTGGAGCGAATTTGAAATAGATGCCTGAAGAGTGGGTCGTTGATCCACCAGGGAACGTCGAGACCTTTTGAGCTGAAAGTCTCTGGCAGTGCAAAGCCGAGGGAGATTTGTGAGTGCAATGGCGAAGGAACGGGTAGTTTTGGGTCGCATAGCGAGTCGAGGAGAGCGTGGAACTCATCTTCTCTCAGCGATGCATAGCCCTCATCTCGTAGCCCTGCAACATCACCAACAATCTCAGCGACGTAGCCGACGGAGAGCATGAGTCCGAGGTCGAGAACGATTCCTTTCAAGCCTTGAGTAACTCTGTAGCGAGCCAAAGCGTCTTGAAATGTATTGCCAGTGCAATAGTTTGATTGACCGCCTCCGCCACGGATACCAGATGCGGAAGAGAGAAGGATGAAGAAGTCTAAATTTTTGGGCATAATCTCATGAAGATTCCACGATGCCTGAACTTTCGGTCTGATGGCGGCGTTGTAATCTTCTAAGCTCATATTGGCGAAGAGGCCGTCCTGCCACAATATTAGTAAGTTCGTATGCGCGAAAGGGCGGAAAACATACCTTGATCACCATTGAGCCCTGAATACATCCCTTGATGGGTGGCATGGTCTTTAAGCATTCTTCGATAACGTTCTTGAGGAGAATAGCATCGGAAACATCACAAGCTGGAGTGGCGAGGCGAACTCCCATGGCTTCAAGCTCTCGGATCAACTCTTTGGACGAGTCTCGTGTAGGACCAGATCGAGACAAGAGAATGAGGTTTCGAGCGCCTCGATCTGCCATCCATCTTGCCATGCTTCGGCCGAGGCCACCAAGTCCGCCAGAGATTACATATGACGCATTTGGGTCAAAGTTGTAAGTCGGCTTGCTGCTGGGGAGAATCTTGGAAGAAGATTAGTTTGAGCGTTCAGTCATCTTAATGCTTCGACGGCTGAAGGTCTTCTCGTCAAAGGAGAGCAAGAGCACTTACCATTACCAAATCTTCCCTGTGAGGTTCAAGAACAATCTTGCCTGAATGAGTTCCGCCCTGCATGTATCGAAAAGCATCTTGCACTTGTGAGAACGGAAATACTTGAGTCGGAGCTAAATCGGTAATAGATCCGTCATTGACAAACTTCATCACTTCTCCCAGGATCCTTCTAATCTTAGGGGGATTTTGCACACCCATGGACAAGATATCAAGACATTGAAAGCGAACATTCTGCAGGAACTTGTCCATGTTGAGACGCGCTGACGAACAGATGTCGACTTTGCCGATCTCAACGAAGCGTCCAAACGGGGCAATGCAGTCCCAAGAAGCTCGTAGAGCAGCTCCTGAGAGCGAGTTAATGATGACATCGACACCACCACGAGTCTTCGTCATCCTCTTAACTCCCGAGGCGAAAGTCAGGTCACGACTTGAGAAGATATGGTCGCGTGGAATCCCGAAGGTCTTTTGCAGAAGTTCGACCTTTTCCATGGAACCACAGGTGGCGTAGATCTCGGCTCCCCTTCTCTGAGCAAGTTGAATACACGCCTGGCCAACTCCACCAGCGGCAGCATGGATGAGAACAGTCTCTCCCTTCTGAATATCCGCAATGTCGTAGAGAGCCGCATAGGCAGTGATAAAAACGACGGGGAGTGTTGCAGCCTGAACGAATGACAGCTTTTCCGGAATCTCGACGACGGTATCATCAACAGCACGGGCGTAGGTATTCAGACCTCCCGTGACGAGGCCACAGACCCGGTCTCCAGGGCTGAAGCGGGAATTCGGACCCGTCCGGCGGACTGTCCCTGCTCCTTCGGCGCCAATATCTGCTCTTGTGATTTGACCGAGGGCAGTCATGACATCGAGGAAGTTCAATCCGCCAGCCTTCAACTTCAGCTCAATCTCGCCATCTTTCAACGGCTGCTCCACCAAAAGATCATCTTCAAAATGGAGAGTGTCGAGCAGTCCAGGACTGCCCATCACCAGCTTCAGAGCCCGACCCACTTCGCCTCCAAATTCTCCTTGCTTTGGCCGCTGATGAACAGTCCTGGTACTGATGGCTTTGTTGACTTCATCTGCTTCGATGATTCGAGGAATGTGAATTATGCCATCGATGTCAGAGAATGTATTGTCTACCACCTGAGGTTCGGGCCGGACGAATATGCCATTGAATACATTCATGACTGTTCCTACGGTGGTTGTTCGGTCCTTGCATTCCTCCATGGTAATGGTAATGAATTTCAGGACCGCATTCTCTGTTCGCAAGGCCCTGGCAAATCCAGTAACCAACTCGGCTACGGGTCTAGTAGGAGAGCTCCCGCCACCTTGCGTCAACCAAAGAACAGCACTAGCTGAAGTGGTCATCCGCTGTAATGCGTTGTAATTCTCCTGGGAAATGCTCAGTAGGAATGGATCCTCCAGGTCAGCAAGGAAGATGCAGATCTTCTGTTCCAATGACAAGGTTCTGAAAGTTTCGAGATCAACAATCTGGCAATGCGTGACGTTGGGAAGAGAAAGAGCAGACACAAGTTCGTCGGCCAGGGATGTCTGAGTAGTGGAGGATTGATCCGCGATAATGACCACACCAGGGATTGTGCGTGCCTTTAGAGCGTCGCCGACTGCAGATGTGATCATCAAACTACACACACGACAGTCGTCTTTATCGGAGTCATGGAAGACAACATCAATACCGGAGAAGCTATTTTTCTTCATATGCTCAGACCATTTCTGCAGAGTCATGTTCGGGCCCCACTTACGATGCGGCTCAACGGAGAGCCACCACCCAGGCAGAGGCCCAAAGATGCAATGGGACGTCAAATGAAAGCTTGTGCTTTCATAGAGTGCCAAGGTTCCGCCGGGCTTCAACAAGCGTCGAACATTTTGAAGAGTTTTGTCGATACTTGTCGTGGCATGCAATGAATTCGCAGCAATTACCATGTCATAAGTGCCCAGATCAAAGCCTTGCGCAGCGGGATCGTTCTCGATATCTAGCGCCTTGAATCTGACACGATCACCCGCGTACAAGAACGTCTCCTTAGCCTTTTCAAAGAAAGAAGGCGATATATCAGTGAAGTCATAACTGTCGAATCGAGGACAGCCAGGATTCGCGTCTCCAAGACGAGTCAAAGTCTTCAAAATCGAGCGAGTGGTGCCTCCTGTGCCAGCTCCGACTTCAAGAATCTTCATGCCGGGATTTTTATGAGAAACAGCATCGATGTAGCCACAAAGCTTGAAATTCAGGATATCAACCCCTGTGGCCGCACTGTAGAAGTTGTCCGCTCGTCCTTGTTGAAACATCACCTCAAGGGGGTCAGCCTCGCCACAGAGAACCTGAGGCAATGCCTTGCCCATCGCAACGAGAAGCACTGCTTCAGGAGGGCCATGCTCGAGCTTGTTTTCAAGATTGGTAAAGTACGTCTCATCCAAGGCAAGTTCTCTACAGTTGGGACGGCAATGAGGCAGCTCGCCAAGGTCATAGCGCTCCAATTGCAATTGGATCCACTCGAAGAACTTAAGCAGGTGGGATCTTGTCTTTGGAACCTTTGCGACGTCTGGCTCGGTATTCATGTATCGAATCAAATACAAGATGGCCAATGTTTCCTTCTCTACCATCATCGGCGAGGGATCAACACTGGTCATTGCCTCAGGCGGAGCAAAAGCTTTGGTGACGATCTCCTGGGTGAAAAAGCTGGGGTCGGGTTTCCAGTCGATATTGAAGCAAAGATGACGTGCTGTGCTATCTTCGACAGACTCACGTTTTCCCACTGCTGTGAGGCCCACACCTGTGATCACAACAAGAGGCTGCCTCGTAACGGGATCCAAAGAAACGATGTCAGCTTTCGATTCACGAAGGCCAATAAATTCAGCGTCTGCATACAGACGTTGAACTCTGTGATTCGCTGACGGATCCGCGGCAATCCAGAGTTCCTTGATGGAAGTAGGCACCATCGGTTCTCTGACAACACGTCCGCCTTGATGCAATGCAGCGAATATACTGTGTATACAGCCATCCAACACCGTCGGATGAATGAGATGAGGCTGAACATATCCGTGAGGCATTCTAGATGCGATATCTGGAGCTGTGACTGTGGCCAGCAAATGAAAGGCGTCGTCAATGGAAGTGTTAGAGACGACTTGGCAGAGAGGCCCAAAGTACAGATCAATGGTTTGTAGTATCTCGTAGAGCTGACTCATAGACACCTTCGTGAAGTTCTGGGCAAGCTCTGCATTGTTCACAATGTCGGTACAATGTTGAAGCCAAAGACGGTCCTCGAGTCCATCATCTACCGGGGTAGCAGGCACTTCGTACTCAGTACTGATGAGGCCGCGGCAATGCTCCACCCATGTATTGCCTTCGTAGCTTCGCAGCTCGAATTCATACCAGGCAGAAGAAGACAGCGATGTGCTATCGGTGTAGGGTCTCATATGAAAATGAGTTTCGACGCCATCTGCATCCAATGGAACCCTGAGAGCCATGTGGAAAGACATTTCCTTGAGTCGGAACGCCTTGAGCTTCTTGTCAGGGCTGGCTAATTGACGGCTGGCCTCTATAGCCATGACGAGCATTCCTGCGGCAGGGTAAATTGTGCTCCCAGTCACAACATGGTCTTTGATCCATGGATTTTCGCTTGTTCGCATGTAATTGCGCCAAACGGCGTTGGATCGGTCCCAGTCAGGAGAAGGGGCGCCCAGAAGCTCATGGCGAGGAAATTTGCGGAATCTGTGGCCCTTGCTCAAGCGACTTTCGTCCCAGTACGTCTTTGAGTGGTTGAACTCATAACCGGGAAGATCGATAAGCAGCTGTGGGATGGCTTGTCCGGTTGCGCCTCCGATGGCAGCGATATCCACCTCATAGCCTCTGCAAAAAAGCCAGCCAATCGCGCCAAGGAGAATCTGAGAAGCTGGCTCGTTGCGCTTGAGCACAGCTTCGTAAGCAATCGTTTTCAAGTCCGAAACGCTTTGCAGTATCTCCCGAATTGGGCCACGAAGAGCGCCATGGGGACCAATCTCCAAAAGCTCGGAGATCGGCTTCGTCGAGCCTTTCGACCCAAGCTTCTTTGCCCTTGGCTTCGAATCTGCCATCATTGCAGCGACAGCCTCGGAAAATCTGACAGGCGAAACAAGATTCTTCACCCAATACTCACAGGATCGGAGGTCGCACAGGTCAATATTCTTCCCAGTGAGAGAGGAGTAGAACCTTACGTTTTCTCCACCATTCAAAGCTTGGCCTGACTTGAGAGTGCCAATGAGCCTTCGATACTTAGCTGCAATGGGCTGCATGAAAGCCGAGTGATAGGCCATCTCAATTTTGAGCTTCCGCGCGAAGATCCCATTATCGTCCAGTAAGGGTCTGAGAAGATCGATTGCGTCCAGAGCCCCACTAATGGTGACATTTTTGGGACTGTTCACGCAGGCAATAGACAAATGATCCCTGTGCGGCGAATCGAGCGAATCTATGTATGCTTGCGCTTCTACAGAGCTTAATGCTATCGAAATCATTCCAAGCGAAACATGGTCTTTGGAGTGAATGAGTTCCGAAGACAACACACCACGTTGATAGGCCAATCGCCATGCAGAAGATCGAGATATAGCACCTGTTGCGAAAGCTGCTGCAATTTCTCCCGAGGAATGGCCCACAACAGCTGTAGGGTGAACACCCCAGGTCGCAAGTAGTTCGACCAGGGCAATCTGAAGAGCCGTACAAATAGGCTGGCTGAACTCAGGCTCATTGATCGAGGAATGGGACTCATCTTGAAGGAACTCGTCTATAAAATCTTCATTAACCAACTGCCACAAGAAAACAAGATTGCGATAGGGCAAATACTTACCCAACAAAGACCATGGACATCCCAGCTCATGAAGGTAGTCTGTTGCAGCCTCGAGGCTCTCCCGGAACGGTGTAAAGCTGAGCAAATCTCGACCCATCGCGTACCACTGTGCACCCTGTCCCGTGAAAATGAAGGCGAGATGAGACTTGGGAGAGGCTCGAATTGGTTTGAAATGATTCCCTAATCCTTCGATCAGGGTTGCGATAGTGTTGGCCTGAACTGAGACCCTCCATGGAAAGCAAGTCCGCCTCTGACCCAAGGTGTATGCAAGATCACTGAGATACTGATCTTCATGCTCAATGGCGGAGATTTTGTCTACGAGATGAGAGTGGTAGGCCTTTGCGAGTCTTGCCACTCCTGCCTCATCATATGCAGAGAACACAAAGACCCTTGAGTGACCTGAGAAAGGTTCAGACACTATAGATGGAGGTTAAGTTTTCAGCGTTTTGATCAAAAATTACGTGGAGACATACCTTTTTCTACTTCTGGCGCAACATTGGCAAGTTCTTGGTCGACCCCCAACATCCGCTGCTCATTCTGTTGCTCGATCGAATTCAATTTTCCTTGGTAGTCGTGGAGCCAGTCGTTGTGACTCATGCTAGAAGCGTCGTTCGAAGTTCCGGACAAAGAGTGTAGGACGGTTTCCAGGTTATCGATGTTGCTCTGCGAGCTATTGCGCCCATTCGTGCCTTTCGTCTCATTTGATTCGGATTCACCCTTCTGGCCGTCATGCCCATTTGCGCCGCCATGTCCATTTGTGCTAACATGGTCATTTGTGTTGACGTGCCCACTTGTTCGAACATAACCATCTGAGTGAGCGTGCCCGTTTGTTACAGCGTGCCCATTTATGCCGTTGAGGGTATTCCCTGTCGAACCATCTCCGTTGACAGTAAATGGTGCGGCGGGCTGATGGGCATCCGGGAGGCAAGGTTTGGCAACTGTACAATGAATGCCGTCTAAACCATGAGACTCCAGGTAGTATCGTGCATCGTCCAAAACAACATGAGCGTTCGCACCTCCAAACCCAAAAGCATTGACAGAGGCACGACGCAATCCTTCTGTTGGCCACACGACCGGAGAGGTTGGGAACTTCAAGTTCCAATCTTGAGCAGGAATCTTTGGATTCTCTTTCTCAAGCCAAATATTCGGAGGAATGATGCCTTTCTCTAGAACGAGGATAGCTTTCAAAACACCTGCGATGCCAGCCGCGCCCTCCAGGTGTCCGATGTTCGATTTCAGGGCCCCAACATATAGCGGATCATGTTCAGATCTGAATTTGCCCACAGCTTGAGCAATAGCACTAGCCTCGAGAACGTCCCCGACTTGAGTACCCTTGAATTGAAAATTAGCAGACGTGGAAAGGTTGGAACAGGAGAGCGCGAGGACTAACAGTACCGTGGGCTTCGAAATACCTCGTCTCCGAAGGATCGATGCCAGCTTGCTCGTATGCTGTTCGGGTACAAGCTATCTGAGCCTTTGTGCTGGGCTGAGTCAATCCAGGTGTCTTCCCGTCTTGATTGGAAGATGAACCACGAATGACAGCGCGGATTGTGTTCTTGTCTTTGATAGCATCCGATAGACGTTTGAGAACGAGAACGCCGAACCCTTCGCCTCTTCCATAACCATTAGCTCTGTGATCAAAGCTATGACAGACCCCATCTTTGGACAAGAAGCCTAGAGAAGTCATGGAGAAGGCGTAATCAGGAATGTGCATTAGATTACAGCCTGCTACAACGACCTAAACGTATCAACAAGTTATTCAGGGTCTTAAGACGGAGTTCGCTTACCATGGATGACTCCCTTGTCTTGAGACTGTTGCAAGCAAGGTGACAGGCAATCAAGCTGCTTGAGCAAGCCGTGTCCAAAGCGAAGCTAGGACCATGTAGGCCGTAGAACCAACTGACGCGATTCGCGAGTAGTCCCGGATTCAGTCCAGTACTCACGTGCTTCATATCCTTCTCAGGGTCTTTGAGGGCAAGACCGCGAAATTCTTGACAGGAAGAGCCAAGGTACACTCCAGTATCAGTACCTGAAATGCTGGCAATTGGAATACCGGCATTCTCAAAGGCTTTGTAGACAGACTCAAGAATCCCACGCTGTTGTGGATCCATAGAAGCAGCCTCGGTTGGGCTGATGGAAAAGAAGGGCGCATCGAAGGCGAAAATATTGTCCGTGAGAAAATGAGCCTTTCTTAGATTCATCTGCCGGTATGATCAGCGTTAATCATTGCTTTTTTTCGGTAATAGCAATATAAAACATACGGTTCCAGCTCTTTCATGGTCAGGGTGGAAGAATGCTTCTGCGTTGTAACGATCTCCAGGAACGTCACCGAGTGCAGAGTCCCCGCGCATGAGCATGTCCCAGAAACGTTGGGGAGTGGCAGCGTCTCCGGGGAACTTAAAGTTGTTAGTCTTTTGTTGTTAGATCCGAGTGCTTATCTTTACTTTAAGGTCGATACCAACAATGGCAATGGGCTCACCCAGATCAACGGCCATCTTCTCTTCTGGATTATGAAGGCTTGAGACCATATCGAATTCCGGCAGACTTGATTACGACCTTAATTGGGAGATTGTGGAACGAATTTGCAAAAGTGTTCGCAGCGTATGGATTTCGATTCGGATGCCAATACAGCGTCGATACTTTGTGGATTTTTATTTTGGAGCAGATCAAAACGACTTTGAACAGCTAGTAACAAGAGATGGCCGAGACTTCTATGACCCGTTAGTGGTGTATGTGAATGGCAAGGTGTACTCACTTTAAAACGAGTCCAGTACAGATCTGGAGATAAATATCGGTAGGATTCAAAAATGCTCCCAGCAGATAATGAAGATGAGATTGGCGTCAAAGCAAACTCGTGAATTGCATTATGTTGATATCAATTGCTCATTTCAGTGAGCAAGTCCAATCAGGTTCGCAGTGCTTGGATGTCAGCCTGATTCGACCTGTCTCAGAACAACGCCGCATGTAATCGATCAAAAAGAATCCAAGAACTCGAAAGTAAAACTATCACTGCAGTGCCACCAAGCCCTTGCATCGCAATGAGATTGTAGAGAGGGAAAAAAGCAAGGTCACCAGTGAGCGAGTGCCAACCTTGAGAGCTGTCGTGTACGCCTTTTCGATTGTGGTAGGACTGACTATCCCAAAAGAGACCAAGCCAGCCTTCGCAGCTACCACGAATAGGTGATACATATTGAGCTTGACGCCGTGATCATCAAAATGGCGCCGAACGCCACTTCATTGCCCCAGGACGCAAGTTGTTACTCTACCCAGTGTGTTGTGAAGAAATTCAAACCATCGAAGCTTCCAAGAAACCATACTCTACGATGATGCGTATACTGTGTCTCCACGGCACTGGAACCAATAACACAGTAAGTCAAGCCAACCACATGACTGAATTTGACTGAAGAAGTCTCAGATATTTGCTGCTCAGACTGGTATGATCATGTGTTTCTATGGCCGTTGTACAATCGCGATTAACAACGCAGACTGACTCTCCGCAGCTGCCTTGCGCAAAAGCATCGAAGACTCAGACCATTATACCTTCGACTTTGTTGAGGGTGCTATGCCATGGGCACCTGCCAAAGGTAGGCAGAGATCATCTCATTGACATCAAGTACTGAGGTCTTTCAACAGAAATCGCCGAACTTTCGAGCGAAGATATGGAATTCTTCGCATATTACGACACGTTTGATGTTGAGAGCGTGTCCAGAGCAGTGGACGATCTTGTCGAATATGTCGAATCAGAGGGTCCCTTCAGTGGGGTGATGGGATTTTCTCAGGGAGCTACGTTAGCTGCCATGCTCTTAGCTCGAGACTCAATGCAATCGATGATGTCCTTTGGAATCTTCATCTGCGGGGCACAACCATTCTCGATCGACTGGCTTCGGAAGGGGGTGCTGCGGCTTGAGGAAGACGAAAGAGTAAAGGTTCCAACGGTCCACATCCTCGGTGCGAAGGATGTCAGCGTCGAGTACTCGCGACGATTGATTGAGACATGTTGCAAGCACAGCAGGGTCGTCTACGACCATGGCGGTGGACACGAGATACCTTCCAAGCCGAAGGAAGTGACGGAGGAAATGGCCACGGCTATTCGCAAGACGATTGCGAAGGCCATGTTCGTCCAGTAGTTCTAGTGAGAAGGTGTCAATATGCAGAGGCTTAGAGCGTATAAAGTTAGGCTCCAGATGATCAACAGGATGCGAAGATGGTGAGCTGGTGATACGAGTCTTCGGTTGAGTGTGTGTTTTGATAGGTATGCAAGATGTGTTGGGGGGTTGTGGGGGAGAGAAGGAATGGACGACGCGTCGAGGAAGACGAGGGCGGCAGTTTCAAGTTTCCTCGCCAAGCCAGTCTAGTTCTTATTAGCTCTAGCGTGTCGAGAGCGTCTAATCGATTAAACGCTTGATAGACGCATAACCGAGCTGCGGCTTTTCCCTGAGAGGCCGAGGCCTCATCTCCACCACTCATCCACACACAAACTCCTATCTAACATATGGTCGGGTCATCTGCGCTGCATGTCTGCAGTTTGGGCGACTCCGGCAATCAATGACAAGCCTATCGTACTCAAGCTTGAGAGCGACACATCCTCCACAAACGAACTGCACTGTAGCGGCCGAGTATGTAAGTAAGGGGCAGCAAGAATGCTTGAAGGAACCACTTCAGCACATTGCATGCACGGCATCGTCGGGGTTTCCGATGCCTGAAGAACGGCAGCATGCGGCTTCCGTCCATGTGTGGCTACTCAGGATCAAATCACACGTCTCCGAGTCGAGATCAAACTTCAATTCCTCCCGTTTGACTTTCAAAGGCGTGTTCGCCTGATCTCTTGACTTCGCCATCTGTTTCCCATTTCTGACAGGTTGTGACCTGGCAATTCCATACAGTTGTACTGCCGAGACCATGGAGGAGCCCACATCTGTACCAACCATCAGTGTGACAAGACTGAATGTTGTTATGCTTGGGTTTGTCGTCTTCTTGTCTTCCATCGTGGCTCAATGCTGATCAATCAAAGCCTATCGTTGTCACTTTTTATTTCCATGATCGAAATTACCATTGTTAGCACAGCGTTATTCAAGATTTCCGACGAGCTGCTGGCTTTGGACAAAAGTCAATGGGTCATCGTATCCTATCTTCTGACATTTACTGGCAAGCCATTGCCCCTCAGCTTTGTCCGAGGACTGCCGCTAACACGGTGCCAAGCCTTCCAATTGATTGTTGCTCACCTGTCAGATGTTATTGGGCAGAAATTCATGTTGGTCTCGGGAAATGTGATTTTTCTTGCCTTTTCGCTGGCCTGCGGGTTTGCTCAGACGATGGACCAACTGTCAGTCTACACTCCAGCCCATTCCTTACTGCTTCTCACTCTATCCAGCATCGTTTTCCGAGCTCTGCAGGGTGTTGGGGGAGCTGCAGTCAATTCTTTGGTCTTTATCGTAATGATGGCCCTGTCTACGAAAGAGCAGGTTGCTTTCTACACTGCATTGGTGGGGAGTGTAACTGCTCTTTCTAATTTACTAGGACCTGTTCTTGGCGGTATCGTCACCGACCACGCATCGTGGCGCTGGATATTCTATCTCAAGTTGGTCCCCACTTTCCTAGTTCAAGGCATCTCACGGAGCTTTCCTGCTAACCATTGTGTCACTCAGTGGGCCTGTTTGCGCTGTTGTACTCCTGATATTGCTTCCTGCAATGCCAGCAGACAAAAGTGAACCGATGACAAAGAAGTCTCTTGCTCGTATCGACGTCGTTGGTGGTGTATTATCAGTAGTTTGGGCCATCCCATTCGTGTTTGCTATCCAAGAAGGCGGTGCTGCATTTCCATGGAAAAGTGCTGTGATCATCGGCACTTTGACTGGCGGTGTATTTGGATGCATCCTTTTTCTCTGTTGGGAAAGACATGTTGGGAACTCTCAAAAGAGGGATCAAGTGCTTCCAATGTGGATGCTTACTGATCCGATAGTATCTTTGGTCCTGCTGTCAGTCATGCTCTTCGGGTTCGCATTTTTTTCAGCTGTCCTTCTACTGCCTCAAAGGTTCCAGGCTGTCAACGGTACCACACCGACTGTACGTCTTGGACCAATTTGACAATCACATGTCTTTGCCTCAAGCTGATCACCATCGATAGCAAGCTGGTTTCAGGCTCCTAGCCCTCACGCTCTCCTCGCCAGTCTTCGCCGTAGTGGCAGGGGCCATCATGTCCCGCAGCAAGTCTGCAGCACAGTACCTTTCGCTTATAGGCGCGGTGAGTTGAGACACTCTGGATCATTTACTATCACTTATCGACCGTGCCCAGTCACTTATAGCCATTGCCACGGGTTTACTCAGCTGTCTTCCCACAGACTATTCAATCTCGCACTCAAACTACGGTTTTCAGGTGATCATGGGGACTGGTTTCGGTCTTTTGTTAACACCAAGCTTTTATATGTTGAAAGCTTATGTGCCAGAAAAAGATGTATCCACATCCATGGGAGCACTGAACATGGCAAGAACATTGGGAGGTGGTATAAGTGTCTCTATCTGTGCTGCGTTGTTGCATTCTAATCTGAATGCCGACCTGCCAGATTTCCTTGACCCTGAACAGGTAGGATCTTTGAAGACATCACTCGAGATTTTGAAGAGTTTGTCGTCCAAGGAGACAGCAATGGTGAGAGTCGTCTTCGGGAAAGCCTACAATCGCCAGTTCCAGGTCATGCTTGCTTTCGCATTGGCAAATGTTGTGGTCACAGGAATTTTGCTGATCAATGTCAACAAACGAGTTCGGAATATCGCTCTAGAAGGGAGAGAAGAGGTAGAGCGTGTTGACGACGGGGAGGAACAAAGGTCGCAAGAGCCCGCAGATGTCGCTCTAGAAGAGGAAAAGGCAGCATCGGAATTGCATGAATTTGATGGAAGAACGAAGGCCTGATCATGGGGGTTTTAGCCATTGTCCATGAGTTTATACGAAAGGTCACCTGACGAGATTGAAATTGAATGTTTCTTGACTTCCAATCGTCCTTTGAGTGAAGGTGTCTCTTCCAAACGTCTCCAATGAAATGTCTAATAGAACTCCATAACGGCTGGTTCTCCGACCAAAATGGATATGCCCGTAATCAACCTCTCTTATCACCGAGTCCATCGCACTAGCCCAACTTGGCAGCTCTCCGCAGTCCAATGATCAACCTCAAACATTGCACAACCATAACCCATTTGGCTAGACTGCGGAACACCATCTCCCTTCTTGACTTCCCGTGCCCGTCGTGCTCATGGTTGTTCCGCCCATCAACAAGGCGGAAAACCAATGCCGACTTGAACACCTTCACCAACAACCTGCAGAACTCGATTGTGAAATCAACAACGAAGCAACAACATCATGGTCAAACTCACTTCATTGACGATTGGCGCCTTGGTGGGATTGAGTACCTCCAGTTCCGTTTCCGCAAAGGACGAATATGCGCCTGATACTTTGGCTTACGAACATCCTGGATCTGTGTTCCGAGAGATGCAGCCGAGTTGCGGCGGCGGCGTCTTGCACGATGGGAATTCGACCGGTGAATACAAAGATTTTGGAGGAAGTGAGTTTTTTCCGTTTGCACGAATTAGCTATGTTACGAGAGGGATTGTTGGACTGATGGATACCCATGTAGTAAACACATATCTATCCTATCCATCAAGCAGGAAAACTGATGTCGCGATTCTTTACCTGACGGATATCTTTGGGTTGCCATTGGTGAATAATCGGTTGTTGGGTGATAGTCTTGCGAAGGCTGGGTATTTTGTGGTGATGTTGGGATTTCCCTCCTTTAAGAGCGGTGGTATGATGATTAACCTTCGATTGTAGTCCCGATCTCTTTAAAGGCGATGCCATTCCCGCCGATGCCTTGAATCCAGGCTCCTCATTCAACATGTCTGAATGGAGAACGCGTCATACCGTCGCCATGGCTGACACAATTGTCGAAAGCACGATCAAGACGATGCGTTCTGAATTGGGTGTCAAGAAGATTGGGGCAGTGGGTTACTGCTATGGCGGAAAATATGTTGCGCGATTCCTGGCCGCAGGCAAGGGTCTTGATGCTGGGTTTACGGCACATCCTTCCAGCGTAGAGCTCGCCGAGTGGGATGCCATTGGCAGTCCGCTGAGTATCGCTTATGGTGGTGAGTATCAACTACGATAACCTGGAGCATGGAAAGCTAATTGGGCTAGAACTGGATGCTTCGAATAACGCGAGTGCAAGGAGCGCTACAGAAGCTTCTTTCATTAAGGGCGGTAAGACGTATCAGACAAGTTTGTATGCTGCAGCGGAACATGGGTTTGCTGTTCGCACGAATTTGACAGATCCACGAAAGAGGTTTGCGCAGGAAAGTGCTTATGTGCAAGCCGTCAGGTGGTTTGATGCTTGGATCAAGTAAAGGCCCACATGACTGTATCTTTAGTTGGACACGGTAACGTCTTATGTTGTGGCAGCTTTTGGTAAGAGACTCGTTATTGATTGATTCGTTACTTATACCAGAAAACACTACACACGGCCAAAAATAATTTCACTCCAACTCGAAAGAAAAGACCCTGACAAAGGAAAGACACAACCCATGATCAATAAAACCTCAAGTCCCAAAAAGCTCACCAGGCTCACTCTTCTTAGTCGGATCCTTTAAAAATCCCCTCCCCATAATCAACGCCAAAACCTTACTATTTCCCCACACCCTCGCATTCACCGCCTTTTCATCACCAGGAACCGGTTTCCCATCCTTCCCAACCTCGGTCATGATTGCCTCGTCATCGGGACGCAGCAAGTAAACGACACTGTAGCGTTTGTGGAGAGCTTCCTCGCCCCAGGAGCGCACGACGCGGTGGCGACTGGAGATTAAGAGGTCGTTTGTGAAGATACGGAGGGAGTCTCCGACGTTGCTGATGGCGTGGTTGGGGAGGGGTGCGACCCATTGCCATTCGGCGTCTGTTTTGGCCTCAGGAGGGAGGATTTGGAGACCGCTTGAGTGAGTATGTTAGTAAACTTCTCGTGAGCTGGGTGCAGGTTTGGGAAAATTCGTTGACATACCTAAGTTGAGTGAAGAGGAGGCTGAAACTGCTGGCGTCGGAGTGGGCAAGGAGGGAGATGGGTGTGACGCCGTCTGTAGGTGGCGCGCACGTCAGGCGAAGTTGGGCTGTGCTTGATTTTCCAATTGTGTGGAGTGAGGTCAAGGCACCTGGTTCAAGGCCAAGAGAGGTCTCGGTGCACCTCAGAAGTACAGTGATGATTTCATGACTGGTGCTGATGAAGTTGCGGACCTCCTGCTTCTTTCTAATAACGACCTCTGGAGCATTGAAGGGTAGAGTTCCAGTTTCGTCAAAAGCTTCGTTTGTGGATATCTATTGCTGATGAGTTGGTAGCCACAGGGATATGATGAACAATGCTTACGCTCAGGAACTCGCTCCAGTCCGTATTCCCTTTCTTATCCACAATAGAAAGGCCCGGTTCTTTATAGCTGCGAGAGAAGTTAGCATCATACGCCCTCTTCTTCAGGATCTACTTACAGCGTCGTGTACAAATTGGCCTTTGGCCCCATTCCATGCACAGGGTCAATCTTGAAACAATGCGCTTTTTTGACCTCGCCAGGGAGATCGAACATCTCGGAGCTAATAGCCAATTGCTCATCAAGATTCTTGAGAATGGCATGGTCTTGGAGATCGAGGTAAAAGAAGCCTGTGTGTCTACAAGCTACGAAAAGACGATCGATTTCGGCAGAGTCACCTGCTGCCAGCTTCACATAGCTGAGGCGTGGTATCACAGCCAGTGGGCAGTCAGCTGGTGGAGGAATGGCGTGGGAGACTGTCATGATTGCTTATGCTTTGGGTGTAGAGTCTGAGAGAAAATGATGGGGTATATTATCGGTTGATGGCCAGCTACTTGACTGACACTTATTAGATATCTCTTCTTCAAATGGAGTGGGCTACCCCAAAATCCCCATTCGGTTTGCGAGCACAATCGATGAATCGACTTCAACGGCGTAGTCACCCTGGCGATAATCAGCCGACACATCCCATTCTACGTAGCTCACATTTTTCTCAGTGTACAGCCTTATTACCATGCAGACCTTTTTGGGAAACGTGACCAAGACCGAAAAGGGATAATACGATCCCTTCGAAAAGACATGCAAGCACCACAAAAAATGCGCAGACAAGATGCAGCAGCAACCTGGCGATCTCGATGTAAGGATACCGCGTCTGCAGACCCTGACGCAAGGCGAAGCGATTTTGCGGCGTTTCGAGGAAATTCGTTGCTGGTATGCATAAGGCTGATCCTTTGTTCTCTTCGTATCGATGCCCTTGGGATGATATGCCGTGGTTCCATAAGATTGTACGAGTTTACTGCGCTGTAGACGTTGACTGTCGATAGTTCGTCACGATGCAGTAGGGATGCATTTGAAACATAGCAAATTGTGAGCTGGACGCGTGCTGAAAGATTTTCCCCAGAGGGTGATCTCATAGTCTGCACCACAATCATGAGCTGAGTTTTCGGGATCAAATGAATGCCCAATTTTTTTTTTTGGTAGTGGTCATTTTGTCCCATTGCAAACTCCTGACACAGAATTCCAGACTGCGTATTAGATGAGCCGGGGCGAGAGTCACCCACTGTAAAGCATAGTCTGATTTATGCCTTCAAGCTGAACTCGCCTGGGATAAGTGTTCCAATAACATCATGTGGATCATATTTTCCCTTAGTCTCGAGCAATCTTTGCTTGATCTCCGCACCATAGCCCGAATAGAAATCGTCATCTTTCATAGGGCATTCGATTTCAATATTGTGTACGTACCTCATTGCTGGTTGCAAAATCGAGAGACTTCTTCATCAGTGCATAAGTCGCTCGTTGTATTGCCCTGTTGTCTTTCTTGCCGGACCAGGCAGGGTTGCAAAGCAAAGGTCGAAATAAAGCCTTGAGGTCCTTCCACAGACTGTCCAAGCTGTTGAGCCGACAGGACCCACGTAGATGCTCGAGACGATGAGATTGACATGGAGAAACGCGAATCGTAAAGAAGAAGAGTTGTCAATCCATGACTCGGGGTTTGGACCGGCCTCCTAACTCCTGAGTCACGATATTTTTCACTCACCGTGACATTCTTTTAAAATAGTTCTTGCATACATGATTGCATGCGAGTCGAAACCGATTAACTATGAGATGCTTGCACAATTCATACGGGGAGTGAAGATATCTCAACTTGTCATATACATCCCGTGACTACTATCATCCCCTGAGTTTAGTACTAGTAGTAGTACTAGCAGTCTTGTCGATTCTTCTCTTCCCTGTTCGAAACAACAACATTTCTCCAGCTTGCCAACCTTTTCCCCTCCTCAGACCAGGACAGTTTTGCCAAGTGTCCGCTACTGCCATCGATAAAGCGATCAAGTCCACAGCCGCGATGCTCAATTCCTCGGCCTCAGCTAAAGCTTCCAGGCAATCCGTGTGGACAGCTCGGGCAGATCCTACGTACCATAGTACCATAGTACCACTATATGGTAAATTGACAAGCCATTGATTCCTTGAGACCGCTGACTCATGCGCTTATCTACGTTCCAAATGAGTACCAGTCTTTCAAAAAAAAAAAAACCTTCACATTGCGCTCCTGAGACGCGTCGAATCGCTATACTTTTGATGAGGTCGGGCTTTCAACGAGCTCGGTAGAAAAATATAAACTAACGAGCTCCATTTTCGGTATTTGCGATCGACTTTCCTGTTGTTGCGATCACACATACTGTGGTAGTCCCCGCTACTTCATGATCTTCAGCATGGCAGGGCTCACACGACTCAATGCCCCGGCATCAACCAAGCTGATTAGGGGCAGCCCTGACCGAAAATATGCCCACGTGGTTTAGGCATCTCTTGACGCTCCTTGGGTTTGTTTGCCGATCGCGCTGGTACCACCACATATCTATCATTGGACAAGGCATACGATATAATAGCGAGGTGCTCAAGGCGCTTACTTGATCAAAGATCCCTTTCACCCTCAGCTAGAACCAGAGGTCGGAACAAATGACTCAGAGTACACCAAGGTGCTCGTGTAGACATGTGAATATATCGAACGTTGATAGTAGCCGTCCCCGCTTCTGAGCTTTACTCCACGAAGACTTCAAGCTCGACATATCCATGTGTGGATCTAGGGAAGCAATCGCTCGGCTTATGCAACGCGATCCCGATCCTTCCAGCTCGAAATGCGACAGGTACTGGCTGGGGACAATACAATCTGCTTAAGAATCGCCGGGCGACCTGCCTGTCGATTTTTCAATTAAATGCATGCGTTAGATCGTATTGGTTCGACCTTTCTTCACCATCACAGTTTGCTCTTTCCTCTCGATATGGCCTCGACCAGATTCCCTTCTAAAGACTCCATCTTTACTTTCACGGCCCTACGTGTTGTCCTTTTCGCTGCTCTGTCTTTGCAATGGATCTCTGGGGTCATTGTATTGGGCATATGCGTGCATTTCATGTCGAAATTTCAGCAGACTAAACACATGAAGTACCACACCATAATCGTGAGGCGCAGTCCTGGTTTGAGCAGGCTCAGCATGCTTACCTTTGCCAGTCATCAGTCAATACATGGATGTATGGCGTCGGCCAATGCTTTGCTATCATCAAACAATACAAGGGCTACGGAGCCTTCATTCATCTGGGCTTTTCGGCCCTCTGGTTGACGTCTTGCATCTTCGCTGTTAAGGACTACAACTTCGGCAATTGTGCAAACACTGAGCCTCCAGAGGCTGGGCAATGTAGCCTCAAATACACCCTAGAAGTTTTTGCGTTTGTGGCATTGTAAGTTGAAGGCATCTCGACTGAGAAATTTTCTAAATTTCTGACACTTTGTAGCTTCTTCTCCTTTGTTTCTATTCCGCTGGAGATACGACATTACGTGGTCGAACACCGCAAGACTCCCACACCATCACCGCCAAATGCTGCGACACCTGCAAACCACATGCCAACGCACGCTTTGACCGAAAAGAAGGAAAAGCAGAGAAGCTTTACAGGTACGTTCTTGGGTATGTCTTTCCAAGCCATCGACACTGTGATGAGGTTGAAGTTTCCCGAACTGACATTACAGATAGATGATCAGGATTCTGAGATCACTGCTTTGCCAAGTGCAGAGCAGCCACGCCACGTGGGAGAAAAGACAGGCTGAAGCAGAAGGAAGCTTTGCGATGAACTAGTGGGGAAGACGTAGCATTAATGGGGAAGACATAGTCGTTGCCTGAGGATAAAGGCGACTGCGGTTTGGTTTGTCGCTCGCGTGAGATATGGTAGATCTCTTGTTGCAATCGTAGATATGAGGAATTCGCACCTAATGTGAAGTAGTATACCCGAGATATGAGCTTGGAGGAAGCAAGCAGCACGTAGTGGCTAGGAGGATAGTAACTCACTAATCGGAATGTTTTGTATATGCCGAAATTGCCAAAAGGGTTATACAAGTATAATCATTCATAATCTAGCCTTTCGACATCCGTCATCATCAACATCCACGACCGCTCTTCCCCACACCTTTCTCTCCTCCAGATCCTTCAAAGCCCTCGGTATATCGTCCAACCCTTTATAAATTTCGTCATACACCACAGCCTTGATATCCCCTTTATCCACCATATCATCAAAAGCCTTCCATATACCCTTCACCTCTTGAGGAAATCTCCTACCATGCTCACCAAACCTATAGCCCATGACAGCCGCACTTTTCAGTAACAACCTATTCGCCCTCACCCTCTCTATATCCCCATGTCTACCCGCAAACCCCACAATAACCACCCTCCCATTATACGCGCAGCACTTTAAACTCGATTCAACCATACCCACAGCATCAAAAACGAGATCAACGCCACCCCCACCCGTAACCGTCATAACCTCTTCTTCCCACTTCGGACCGTCATATCTCACACAAGCCTCCACCCCAAGACGTGTCAGCAATTGACCTTTCCCTACATTCGAGCCGACAAGCGCAATCACCCTTCCACCCAAGGCCTTCGCGATCTGAATAGCCATCACACCCAATCCCCCCGTCGCACCGGTAATAAGAACCCATTCTCCATGTTTGATGCTCCCGGCTTTCAGAAAACAACCGAGAGAGGTTGCGCCAGAGGCACCGACGGCACATGCCTCCCTCCTCGTCCAGCCCTGTGGCACGCGACGAATACCGACGCCCTCGCCTTTTGAGGTATCTAATGTGATGTATTGGCAGAAAGCGCCGAAGTGGGAGCCATACACCGCATCGCCAGTAGAGAAGGAGGAGAGGCCGGGCTGGATGACTGTGCCGGCGAAGTCTGTACCGAGGGTGAAAGGTGGTTTGGCGTGGCGCTTATTGTTTTGGTGAAGACCCTGGGCGTAGAGGAGGTCGACGTGGGTGGGCGAGACGTGGGTTACTCTGATGATGAGGCTGTTTGGTGGAGGGTTGGCGAGAGGGATTGTGGTGGTTTGGAGAGAGGAGATGGAGGGTACGAAGGCAGGGATATAGAGGGTGCGCTGCGTCTCGGGTAGGGTTAATGACATTTTGTCTTTCGATTGAGATTGTGGTCCTGTCGAGACAGGAGGAGTGTGGGAAACTACATTGTTGGTGTTTGGTGGTGGACTTGTGGATAGAGAGTTGAAGATGAGGGCAAGGGTGAGGCCGAGGTTAGATGAAGTCGATTTCCAGATCTGGAAATTGTGGGGGTTAGGCGTTCTGATAAATACAGCCACCATTTCCATTTCCATTTCCATCCAACGAAGTTCACCATCTTTCCGGATGTCCATTGTCACCGCCTGGATTCTAGAAATGGCCATTCATCTCGCGCCATTACCTCGAGACACACGTGCAGTCCCAGTCCGTAGTTGATGAAGGAGGGGGGGCGATGGTCATGCTTCCCAGTTAGTGATTGACCAGGCAGTGTGAGATTGAAGAAGCTTTCGATGCCGGTCCTTATTTCCTAGGTGTGATCAAAAGACTAAGGACCTGCCTGTTCCATTAACGTGTAGTGAGAAAATATGGTTCAACTGTTAATCAGAATCAAAGTGCTCGTCGGTTTCCCTTCCCAAATGAAGGTACGTGATCAAATGGTTTACAAAGATGTGAAGAGCTTTGATTGGTAGACATCGTCGTTGGACAATATCGTGGATCGCAAGGCCTTGTTGTGTTGGGCTCTCTCCATGTCTCCGTGAGGAGATGTAATTTCAACTGAATCTCTATACAATCCTTCGCAGAAACCATCGAAGAATACAAGCGCCGACTAGAACGCCATTGCCAGCAGAAACATGACTATTTTCCGTCGACCAGCCTAAACGCCGCAAATGCATTACAGAGAATCATGTAAAAAATTTACTTCCTTGACTTGCCGTGATTTTCAGCCTGTTTCCTTTCGTTGGCTCTCTCTTTCCTGTCCTGCCTCTTAACCCTCTCCTTTCGCTCCTCTCTCTTTACTTTTCTCGTGTCACCTGCGACACCCGTCCTTGTCTCCTCTTTGTCGTCAACTTCAACCAGCCAATCGTCCTCGCCCTTCTTATTAACACCACCGAAACCCCATTTATTGACCCATTCGCCAGTATCCTCGTCATAAGTCTTGTTGCCCTCTGTACCCTTCTTCTTGGTGATACCCTTCTTAGCAGCGAATTTCTCCCAGGTCGTTGGCTCCTTCTTAGCTGGTATCGGCTTCTCACGAGGCAGAGGCGTTGAGGGAGCTGGGAGAGTGATATGCACACCAGCGGTGGTGGAAGTTATGGGACATGTCGATAGCAGTTGATTGATCAAAGCTTGGGCGCAGTCGCGAGCCGCCTCGTCTATGTGGTCATTTGAAGGGTTGTTCGGTAGAGGGTTCTCGTCATTGCATAACAGATTTCCGAGGTCGAAAGTGAAGGGAATTGGTTTCGAGACGGTGGTGGAGGATTGGTTCGTGGTTGGGAGAAGAGAATTCTGTTGCTCTGTGGTGAGCTGTGTGGAGGGAGAGTCGAGCGACATGTTTGCCATCTCCGTGTCGGCCATGGTTTGGATATGCGATATCAAGTTGGACGCTCTTTCTTCACTTTGCGCCTCGAAACTTTTCCTTAGCGCAGCTTGGAGGGGCGGAACTATCCGTCCATACACGTGACCGTTGACGCGACTAGCTCAGTCACGAGTACGAGTACGACCTCTATCAAATCTGGCCACATCGTTTCTTCCTCCCGGCAACAGTCCCGACATGGCCTCACGATACGGATCCCGTCTGACCTCACGCGAAGGGAAATCGTCCCTGTTCAGCGCATACGATGAAAGACAACGCTCGACTTCTCCTAGCAAAAACAAACCAGGAAGTGGCTACAGCAGTCGTTACGGCGGCGGCGCGACTGAACCACAAAGCGCGTTTGGGGCATATCCAACCAGCCCGTATTCAAATGGAAGTCCCTCAGCATCCGCAGCTGCTCAGTTTAGAACCGCGACACCAGACAAGAAAGGCCGATATAGCGACGCTGTGCTTTCGGAGCTAGAAAGTCAGAATGATGAGCACATATCGGGAATCTTGGGAAAGGTCGGACAGTTGAAGCAGGTTCGTCTTGGAAATACATTCTCCGGTTGTGTCAATACTGACCTATGCGTGTAGATGACGATAGCCATCGGCGACGAGATCCGCGATTCCTCGGCTCTTGCCCAACAGATGAACAGCGGCTTTGAGCAGACGAGCTTGAGGTTGAAAGGCACTATGAAGAGGATGTTACGCATGGCGGAGAAGACTGGGGTTGGCTGGAGAGTCTGGCTCGGCTTCTTTGCTGCTGTGACAGTCTTGTTCTGGTATGTCTGGCTGTTCTGAGGGTCGCCACGGTTGATAGAAGGAAATGTGGATAAGGTCTCGTGAATATTTATTGTACCTAGGGCTCGTGCCTGATAGAGGGTAAGTTCCGACTAGCAAAAGCATCACAATTGTGGAAACTAATGTAGAGCTTAGGCATTTGGGAATGCCATCCAAGAATTCTTCTGTGTGGTGACTTTCTTGTCCAAAGTTTCCCAGGGACTTCAAACCAATCGAGGCTCCAGTTCCCACACTTCTAGACGTGCGGGAGACCATCGCGCATTGGCATGACCGTCACTACGACTTGATGGCACGCTTGAGCCCTATCCAACCGTCGCCGAATGTATGAATGTCAGTAACGCATGCAACATCCTAGGTTGTCAAAGTTCTCGCTTGTTACAAGCACTTGCATCGACATTTCTGACTACTCGGAAAAAACAGCCTCAGTCACCACCAAGGGCGACTGGCAAGGAGATCTGTTCTTGAAACGTCAACAGCAAGCTTAATTTCGAACCACGAAACATCATTGTCGCCTTACTACACCCTTTGGACCCTGTGCCAACGGTTGTGCAGAGGAAGATCACCGCGCCTTTGCTGTTACGATGATTACTGTTTGACAGTGCATCATCAATCAGTTCGAGCTCTTTGCGCCATTGAGATTGTCTGGAATACCTTTGGAAACAGTACACGGCATCGCTCAAAGTCTCTTCTTATGGAACAACGCTTGTAGCCAATTAGTGCGCCAAGGATAGAGACGGAAACAATTCCCACCTAGGTACACGTGATCCGCTTCTACTGTCCCTCGATCCCCATGTTCCGTATGGGCTCTTTCATCATTAAGGAACCGCATGATGTCCATGAGGTGATTCAAACGTCGGTCATGCTTATCGAGTTCTGAATCATCGTCGACATGTTGTTCTTTGAATGCTCGAGCTCGATATAACGATCGGGGTCGCAGATCAAAAGTTGCACTGGAAGAATTTTGAGGAGATGCAAAAGTTGCATATGCGCGGCTCGACCAAGTATGACGAGATGTTTGGGATCTCACGGTCAACTGACGCAGGGAGATGATGGAACTTTCGTTGTATGGGTCATTTGAACAAACTAAAGAGGCGTCACAAAAGATGGCATGCAATCATACATGCACCACTGCGAAATACAAAGCCATCGGCCTTTGTCCTTTCTTACATGCTTCAATAGAGCAACCCAAACGTAAGAACGTTCGACTATTACTACCAAGACCTGATCGGAGACAATATCAAGACCACTCTATATTTCAAAAATGGCCCAAGACACTACGTTCACGATGCGAAGAAACCTTGTCGGTGACTTGATGCCAGATATAATGGTAGAAGACGATTTTGCCACGTATGTGGTGAAATGGGTCATCCTTGATACATTCCAGGATTATCAGGTTCGAGCTCTATGTGCTTTCGAAAACGAAAGCGCATGGAAAATAATTCAGGAGCAGCACGCCATAGCCAGAACCTGCAGGAAATGGTTGGATGCCCAGGAAGAATCACTAAGGCAAGGACGGCGACAAGAACCATTTACACTGGAAGTGCGCTACGCCCTCCTCAAACATCGTCCTGCGTCGACATGCCAATCGTCAGGGCTTTCATGCGTCACTTGGGTCCCACAACGGATCCTTCTGAGCCAGACAACTGGAGGGAGCATCTTGTCCACGCATTGGTGGAGCCGATGATTAGCGTCGTTATCAAATGTCACCAGTTAGAGCGACATATTTTGGAAACAGACGAGGCGTTTTATTTTCAGAAATTCATGGAGCAGATGCGGGAAGCTGGGAAGAGCAACCCAGAAATGTTTGAGCAAGTTTTTGGGGATTTTATAACGCGTCTTCGTAGCCTGGATAACGAGTGATTTGAAGTGGATGAAGAGGTGTGGAAGGAGGGAGCCAGAGTTGGTGTGCTGGAGGACATAAGGGAGTACAATTGTGATTGGTGCAGTATAGGTGGTGTGAATTGGTCGAAGTATGAAAAGATATCATCTACAGGTTACATTAACAATGGTAAGTAAATGTAGTTGTAACGTAAGATATAACTTTCATCATGAAATTTTGAGGGTCACCAGAAATCTCGAAAATTGACTTATTCACACCTTACAGACTAATTAGCACCGAATCATGCGAAGCGAATTGGCTCTTAGGATGTAGCTGCGGTCATTATCCCTGTGAGTGCTTGATACTCCATTATCTGCCGCATGCGTATAATTGTTAATATGTCATCAGTCGTCGTCAGCTACCTATGTGCCTATTACTAAGGCAGTCACATATTCGTCCTGTTACTTGTACGTGCTCTCAGCTAGGCAGTATATAGATTCCTGACTTTCCTTTCCAGAGAGCAAACATACAGTTCTACAAACACAAACCAAGCCAGCAAGAATCGATACTCCATCTATAACCCAAAACAACAAATTCTCGTATCTCAACATCAACATGAAGTGGACCAAGAAGAACGGCACCTCACAACCAAGTCAAGTTTCCGACATACCCGCTGAAGCAGTTATAACAACTACGACCTCGGATCAGCCATTGCAAAAATCAGGATCACGCACCCTCTCCTCCATATATAATAACGTCCTAAACAAGAATGACTTTGAGGCCTTCCTCGCCTCATTGGTGCTGAAATCTTTATTACTTCCCAACGATTTGGTTTACCTCCGTGCCAATCAGCAGGTATGGGACGCTCTTTCACAACTGCACAAGAACACGAAGGAATTCCAGGACAGGGCTGATGGAGAGAAGCGAGTAGACGGGCAAGAGATGAATAATTATATACCAATGGAGCTCTTAGAGATTGTGTTTGAACCAGCAATATCGTCGGCTATTCTCAGAGGGTTCGGGGAGGAGAGAACCGAGAATCGGGTGCTTTTACATGTTGTTACGGCACCGCTGAGGAAGAATTGTGTGAATGCTGTTGCGAAGCTGAGGACGAGTGGACGAGGCATTTTTGTTCAGGGGCGAGGACTTGTCATTACGCCTCATGGGGAGATGCGTGGACAAGCGGGTATTGACCCCTCGTCGATCTTGAAAGAGGCGCGTCGTGCCGGGCTTTCTTGGTTGGAGAAGCAGGATCGTGAATCTGTTACTGCGTTGGTGAAGGATGGGATGGCGCTGTTGGAGAAGGTGAGGAAGTAGTGGGAGTTGGGAACTTTTTATGTTATGTTTTATTTTATTAAGGTGCCATGATGGCTTTTTATGACTCGCTCATACACGACTACAAATAGTTTATGGGATTATAATTCAAATACGAGTTACCAAGCAGTGAAAAGCGATAGAAACCTCTCTGCAATCACAGGAGGGAAGAGGACGAGTATTGAGCTTGGGTCCTAGAGCTTGGATTTGGTAGATTTGGTAGATTGGTGCTGAAATGTATTTGATCACTGTGAAGAAAAGAAAAACGATAAGATGAGATAAGTGTTTCAGATAGAACCAGGAATTTGCAGTAGAAGTCTGAATTGCTGTCTATAAAAAGAATGAAGTAACGTCTTTGTGAAAAAAGTTTGGTTGTCCAAAATCAAAAGAGCGTCACTCTTCACCTAACCCTCAATTCTCCTTGTTCCCGCTACTCTTCCTCCTTGTCACCCGACTCCTCCCTACCATGCTTATCCACCACATCAAACTTCTCCAACCTCGATTTGAGACCTAGTCAACAGAATTAACAATCAGTCAATCAAGATAGGAAAAGCGCTCAAATCAAAACTCCATCTCCTTACCAAACCCATAACCAAGAAGCGTAGGGGTCCTAGGGCTCTTGGGCTCATCCTGCTGATACAGATGCGTTTTCGAGCCAGCTTGCTTAGACAACGACATTGTCGGGCCCGCCGTCTGCACTCCCGCCATCTCAAAAGCAACATTCCTTAACGTTGTCAGTACCTCATTGACGACCTTCCACTTCTTCCTCTCCCTCTCATTAACGTCGTTATAGCTCGGGAAATAATTGTTGACCGAACCAGCCATCAGTAGTCTATACGCCGATCTCAAGTCATCGGGCAAATCTTTCGTCCCTACTGTGTAATGTGTTCTCTTGTAGAGTTTCAATGCACAGGCGCGTTCGTGGTGGGCTTTGAGGTCGTTGAATATGTTTTTGCTGGAGTCGTCTTCTAGTAGTAGGACGTCTATGGAACTCAAAAGAGGCGGGCTTGTCGTTGTGAAGCGATCGAGGAAATCAGAGAAGGATTCTGTTTCCACAACGGTTGGGAGGGATGCAGCGTGAGTGTAGAAGTTTGAACTTGCACAGTCCTCGGCAGATTTGGTAGGCATGATTGAATCGTCGGTTGCTGGGGCGTTGATCTCTGGATCAACGATCTCCTGAACGGTCACCTCTGGAACAATGGCCTTCGGAACGATAGTTTTTGGATCGGTGTCCAATTCGTGTGATGCCATTTTGAAAGAATTCAGGAGTAAAATATTATATACGACGTCGATGCTCGATTTTGTGCTGTGTTTGTGTTCAGGTGAAAGGGGACAAAGAATAATCCTGAAAATGTTATTGTAACTTGGCGTGCGCTTTTCTTCACCGCGAACGTTTCCCACTGATCAGGAATGTTGAGCATGATTGCAGTTGCCGATACGTAATTCGGGCGCTGTAGAGCAAGATCAAGGGGACCATTAAATTTGAACTCTCTTCACTCCAGCTTGACGCCGATAATTTTCTGGCAAATTCGAAATGGAATCTCGCCCACGATCTATTGATTTTGTCTCCAATCGAGCCTCATGAAAGTATGACCATGACCAGGCGGACATCGTGGAGGTCGAGAGTGGCAATATCCAGTCCAGCCTGCAGTCACGTTCCCTTTCTTGCCGGGCACATGTCTGGTAACGTTCTCATTTTAAAGTTTCCGAAGACCAAGTCGTGAGATTCGTGTCATACAATCAAGAGCACGATCTCACATTGTAAAGATTGCTCGTGTAGTGGATGCAAAAAACTTGCTGGTCTGATGGGAGAGGAAAAAAATGAATTTCTGACGTGTATACTGGCGATCCTCCCAGTATTAGAAAGTGGATGTTTATCGAAAAGGCAAGTGGTTTACTTGAACGAAACAGCGGGCATTTCTACGGCGGCAGTCTTTGCATAGGGGGCCGGCATCTCGAACCTCTCGTCGCTTGATGCCAGTTCCTGTGGCGCGTATTGTTGACCCGGTGATTCTGGTCCGCCTGGGTACACCTTTGCGTCTGCCTCGTATTCATCCTGAGGTAAAGCTACGCTCTTTTGTTTCTTTTTCCTGAAGAAGAGGAAGAAGACACCAGCAAGCAAAGCTAGAGCTGCGAGAATGGCTATGACGATGCCTGCAATTGCGCCTCCTGAGATTCCAGAACTGGATGGCGAGGAAATGGCTGATGCAGAAGCGGAAGAAGAGCTGGAAGCTGTGGACGAAGATGAGGAGGTGATACTAGAGGAGCTGCCGGTGGATCGTGTCGTAGAGGAAGTTGTTGCAGTGACTGCTATCAACTTGAGGGGGTCGAAAGTGTAGGAGCTTGCTGATGGACTTGCAGAGGACAAGGACGAGTACAAGGATGTCAACGACCCACTGCTGATGTTCGTGAGGGTATTCTGTGTCGAAGCCCAACAGATATTTATCTGGCCTTCAGTCTGTGTGCATATCTCTCTGCAAAGGCCGTCAGTATCTTCTTGAGTAGAGTTGTTTGGGATATAGCGGACCTCCCGTTGAGGCAGCACCATGAATAGGACCCATCGCCACAGTCAATGGTACTCCCGTCAGATGCACATGTGGAAGTTCGGCCCCAGCACACATCAGCATAATCGCAGCAGTATCTCTTGCCAGTGTTGGGATCTCTTGCGCATGCTCCTCCTTTGGGTTCGCATTTGAAAGAGCCGAATCCAGGACAGACATAACCCGTTGAATTGGAGGCGAAGAAGTAATCGCTGAAGCTGTCGGTCATAATGAGTGAATGATACACAGAGCTACAACGAGAAGGAGAAGGAGAAGGAGAGGATACAACAGGACCAGGTACTGCACAGAGGGACGCATTTCATCCTTGAATCTCCCCTCGATATGCAAGCCATCAGAGCTGAAGGCGCCTCCATCTCCACAGGGGTGAGCACTAACATGATTTAATTTGGTGTGAAGATTGAGTGATGGTATTGTTTGGTGGTGGTGCAGCGGTTGGAATGCGGCTCATGAATAATGACCCGTGCTATAAACAGACATACCTTGTCCCAATCTGGGCAAAGCTTATACCCGATATGGACAATGCTCCATTAAGATCAGCATAATAAATAGAATATGTCCGACTCCCGCAGGAATAATCCTACTGTGCCACCCAGTAGTTATCATCCCGTACGCGCAATCTCCTATTTCTTATCCTTTGGTTTTACTTGCAAGATCAAACCTTCATGGTGCTGAATGTTCATCTTTTCATGGCCTTCTTCAAGGTGTATAGCTACAGAAGTCGAAGCAGCCATCATCCGTACTGAGGAACATGCCTCTTGAATATCTAAACTCAATTTCAACCGTCCCTCCGAATTGCCAATTGCCGAGAATCCATCGGTAATCGTGTTAAGATGAGAAGCTTCACTCGTAAACATAACCATCACCATAGTATACCAGCTCATCTTTTATCAAACCTGCTTACGCGCCATCCACTTCTTCTGCCTGAACAAAAAGTGTCGTTGATTAACATCTTCGAGAATATCGTCCAGGGGCTGCATGATCCACCTCAGCATCTCCCAGTTCCTCACGTCTTCCAAACAAAACTCTGATAGCACGGGGTACATAACCGAGTCGTGAACAACGAGAGCCGCCCACTTCTCTTCATCACTCATGTCGACCGGGTCGCCATCAGCTGTTCGCTTCAGCCATGCATCCACCACTCTGGCATGCTCGAGAATGTCTTTCAACTCCTCCCAAACTTCAGGCTTGCGGTTGGGTAAGGCCAAGATGTCGGTTTCCGTGAAGGAAGAGGGACCGGCTCGATTGCCGAACTCCAACACCATTTCGGTGCCGATGTGCGCAATCTCTGGAGTATGGAATGCGACGGACACGATGCCCTGTAGGTATGCCTCGGGCGAGTTTCCCACCGATGGCCACTTGGCTTGCCAGTCTTGCACCAAGTGCTCAACCTCAATCTCATCGATCGATTCTGATGTAAAAGCCTCCTCCACCTCCACCTCGTCGCCGTTATTCCACCACACTGCTGGAACTGCTGGACATTCGCGTCTGCCCCTCTTCGCAAGACCTGGTGGCAGGACAAGCCTTGCTCTCTGCGCTTCACCATCTTCCCGGCGTGTATACCATTTCCGTCGATGAATCAAATACAGCTGTGTTGACCCTTCCTGCAACACCTTGATCATTGGCTGCATAATCCACTCCACCATTTCCCAATTCTTCTTGTCCTTGTTACAGAAGTCCTCTAGTAGAGGGAAACTCTCCACATCATGGAGCACAAGCAAAGCGCGAAGGACTTTTTCGTCACCGTCCGCTACATCTTCATTCAAACCGTGAGAGGTGTTGACCTTGGACAGCCAAGCTCTAGCGATTTGAGCATGCGCGTATATGTCTTTGAGCTCTGTGTAGACAACCGTGTTTTTGGTGAGCGCAATCACATCGTTCATGGTAAAGGAAGGTGGACCGGGGAGTTGAAATTTGGACCAGATTTCGGACTCCTCCTCGGCTAGACCTTGGTTGTGACATGCTGCGTTGAAAATCTCCGTGAAATAGTCTTCGAAATCGTCTCCGTTGTAGATCTTGGGGAGACTTTCGAGGCATGCGATCGTCCGAGCCTCGGGTTGGAGCTCACTTCTTTCGAATTCTATGGTAGCGGCCATAACATCGTCATGCTCGGTGTCTGCATCAGAAGCCATGATATGGTATTAGGGGGCTCGAAAAGAATGTATGATTTCTAGATCTGTCGTGGAAGTATTGAAGCCTTATGATGTCTCAAAAAATGACGAGTCGCTCTTGGATATTCTTGAATTGTTGATGTACACAAAAACCATTGAAAGAGCTTGGGAGATGGTTTATTATACCCACAAGGTTCGGCAAAGACAATGTGAATGGTTTAACACCACGTTCCTTTTTATTATTATGCAAACGTGGTCAGCGTGTCTAAGATAGTATTCACAGGTAAAGCTTCACGGAGGAGTTAGCCGTATGTGTCCTTCTCTAACCACCATACTAACGAAATGACACGTCCTGGGGTGAATATGATAAAATGGTCTTAGCTATTGGAAATTGTTATTTCATGGATTATGTAATCTTTAGGGTTACGTAAGCAGGGGGTCCATCTAGGATTTGTACGTAGATCTAGATAAAAAGAACAATAATAAACAGACAATACAGAGTTATCCTTTCGTTACACACGTGTATATTTCTTTATTATGACTATTACGACCTAGGTCTGAGACCTATCGACACTGATCAGTGGTTACTAGGTAGCCATAGATTAAGGACAGTGTGTCTCTTTCAAAGTGGAAAGACCAGACGCATAATAATAAAAACCACGATAACGTAGTCAAATCGGCTCCGTTTCTAGAAATTCTTTCGCGATAAGATTACTAGAGACCGTACCTTTTCAACGACGCAAAAATCACCTTAATACCTTACCTACTCGCTAAGGTATCGACCCCGGAAGAAAATTTTTACTAAATACTTCCCGACCTTCTACCTCCCGCAAACCTCAACCGATCTTATCGATTTCGATACGATTAGAAAGCCTGAAATGTCAGCTCTCTAACGGCACCAAAATCTTCGAAATCCGACCCCTCGTCGCTACGAAATTCCCTTAGGGGTAAATTCTATACACCGAACTTCCTACCTCTCTCCCGCACTTAAAACGCAACCGATTTCCTCCATCCCCGCGCCATTTGAAAGCCTGAAACGTCAGCTTTTCAACGATACCAAAATCCTCTCTATCCGACCTCGTCTTTACTTCGAAAAACAATGGATGCCTTATCCTTCCCAGAAATTCAGGAGATAGCAAAAGATATAGGAGTATCTACGGCAGATCTTAGGAAGACTATCATTTTTTAAGAATGGTATAATAAGATAGATATTACAGTCGCACCAGTACTATTAGAACGGCAGATTACGACATACTTCGTACGAAAACTTCAGGAATTCAGGATATCACCTCTAACAAGGAAACACCTCGAAGATACATTATACGAAGACTTTGAAGGATGGCAACTATACCACTTTAAGATGGTAGATAAAAGGTATCTTCGTAATATATACCAATTGTGCGAAGATCGAGGCCTCCGCACGAGAGGCGGAAGTATAGGAGAAAAGATATTCTACCTTCTTATAGGTACCCTCCTACCTCTTCAGTCTTTTTCAGCCCCTTCAACAACCTACGCCCCCGAGAATTTCGAGGATGGTAGAACTGACCTCCCCGAATCTAACGCCGTCAAAATTTCCGAAATCCGACCACCCCCTACGGAGATATCGCCAATTTCGTGTAGGACCTCCCAAATTTCGAAGGCTGGCCCTCAGCCTTGTACCCAGCCTTACGGGGCCCTACAGCCTCCCCTATCGATTCCTGACGTCCAGGGACTCCCCCAGGACCCCCCTATACCTTTTCTAGGGGTAACCGACCCCTAGGATTCGAATTCCGACCTCATTTTCCCGATCCGACAACCCCCCGCGAAGATATCGCAGTTTTTCTATATTTTTTCGTTATTTTCAAGCGTTTTCTTGCGAGTTAGTATAGGATACTTAGTATTCTATACTAGAATTATCTTTTTCAGTACTCTACGGATCAGATCCTGTTGGGATCCAGGAGGTTTTTAGGGTTATAGGATAGGAGGAAGGAAAGAAAAGAGAAAGAAAGAAATTTTGCTAGGGATTCCTAACAGAAATTTTTCGACGACCTACTCCCGCGCGAGTTCTAGACCGATTTGATCAATTCCGGCACCGTTAAAACCGGACGATACTCAGGATTCCAACGCTTCAATCAGATCTGGATTCCGACCGAAACTGAGCGAGTTATTCAGGGATAGAAACATAGGTTTCTATAGGTTTTGGTTTTTCGTTAAGGCTTCTTACTTTCATCTTATCTTTTCTTACTTTCATCTCATCTTTTCAACCATAAAAGAAAAGTTCTCCAGTGTTGTTTCATGGATTATATAATCTTTAGGGTTACGTAAGCAGGGGGTCCATCTAGGATTTGTACGTAGATCTAGATAAAAAGAACAATAATCAACAGACAATACAGAGTTATCCTTTCGTTACACACGTGTACATTTCTTTATCATGACTATTACGACCTAGGTCTGAGACCTATCGACAGAAATGGTTAAAATAAAGACCCTTCATGGCATCCACCATCGCGAACATCCGCTCCAAAGTCTAGATGGCTCTTTACACCGTTACCTATCACTTAAGACAAATCAATCATTCGAAAACTATATCAACCGATTCATTGCCACCGCTTTCAAAACATCCAAGCCAACGACAAAGAATGCCTAAATCAAACCCAATCACACAACGCCGCCAACATCATTACTACCTAATCAATCTCACACGGCGATAAACCAAAGACCATGCCACCATAGTCCAACAACCTCTAATAGATGCCGCTATTTTACTATCGAATCACGAAGAAGTCCTTGATTCAGTCTGTATTTCCAGGCCAGAGCTAAGGGATAAGGTATTTTCTTTTCTCCAGCTCATCCACTCAGTTCCCAAACAAGACAAACCAAGACAAAACAACACGAAATACTTCTAGTAAAAACCCTCCAAGATACCCAACATCATCACCCATCTATCCCCAAAACCCACTACCCTAAAAACTCACAACAGCAACAACAAAAAACCCTACTTCCCCCCCCTCCTCTTAAACTCCTCCCTCATCTCCATCACACTCTTATAAAAAAACATTTCCTTAAACCCCTCAGGATCAACCCTCTCACACTCCAAAACCTGCCGTCTGTAAACCTCCGCACAAATCCCCGGACGCAACCCCTCCAACTCCCCCTCCCTCCTCAAACACTCCCCCCAAAGATGCCGCATAGGATCAAAAACCGCCTCCACCAACCGCCTCCTCCACCGCCTATCATGCTGGTCCGCCCCTTCCCGCTCAAAAACCGCAACACTCTCAAGCCGATTATGATTCGCAAAGTCCCGTGTGATAAGCTGCGTAAGGTAAATACTCATGGGTTCCGGGAACAGTCTATCGTTCCCTTCTCTGCGTCTTTTTTGCATCGTTTCCTCGAACACGGAGAGGTATTTCTTCATTGCTACGGCGGCTTTGTGGACTTTTTCCAGGTCGGTCCAGGCTGCTGTGTTTGCGCAGAGGAGTTGGATTTGGTAGGGTTGGAAGGGACCTATTGTGGTTAGTTTGAGGATGTAGGTATGGAAATTGTCTGTGGTTAGGAGACACGGCATTTGGGTTGCTGTGTTCATTGTATCTCTTGAATCTGTGCGAGAAAAATTATGGCTTGTTGTCTTTGAATCAGTCTGGGACGGATTCGATGGTAAAGTCTTCTAGTGGTGCTTAGTGAAATTTCGTTAGTAGTAGAGAAAGAATTCTTCTTGAGCTGCCTTTTATACCCTTTTATATCTCTAGATTATGCGTACGTGGTTCTGCGTGCCACAACGTGAATACTTATTACCTGCGAACGTGACCTCGTCATGCAGCCTTGAACTGCTAACAGAATACAGGTTCTAATTCAAGAACTCCTTCTTGTCAAGTGATGTGAGTAGCCGGAACCGGTTGTAATGTAATAGCCATTTGTACGGATTATTCAAGAAAGAATGTGTGCTCCTTGATACAGATAAACGAAATCCTTCCGAAACTTCCCTTGCTTTTCAAAAATAACTCAAACAGGCGTCTCAACAGTCCGCCGCGCGGAAGAGCAAGGCCAGGGCGAGTGAGCGGGGAGTTGACTATCCGCCGCTAGATAGCAGCGTGAATTCCAGCGTAAATTCTGGCATCCGGCGCATAGCCCGGTAGCATTGGCGGGAGAGAGCAATTTCTATATAATTATCCTAACTAGGAAACCCTTAAATGCCTCCCTAAAGCCTCGAAGCCCCGAAATACCTCAAACCCTCGAAATACCTCGAAGCCCCGAAATCCCTCAAACCCTCGAATCTCGAAGCCACAAATAGCACGAACAGAAAAGCCTCAAAGCCCCAGATACCTCGAAGCCTCAAAGAGAGAGAAAACCTCTCCCAGATACAAGGATACCTCGAACAAAGTCGCTTTGCAACTGTAATACTAGGGCCATCTCAAGTCTATAACCGGTTCTCAAGCTCGCTGGACCCTTTTAGCCGGCAAGTATAGGTAGTAGTTCTGCTTTTCCCTTCCCTTAAAGCCCTCCTCATCCCCTGTAGCCGTATCTCACGAAAACAACTAGAAAGGCATGGAAGACGAAAAAGAGACGGTAAGGCTTCATCTTAATTTAGAAATTACATTGCGGCACGCCAAAATACATAAAGAATCAAAGCGTATCCCTCCGCATTATCCAAAGTCATCCTCATACTTTATTTACAACACGCTTCAGAGCTGACCCGTTGGTATGAACAAGTGGGTATATTAGTCGGTCAGCTCCCCCCTATACACCCCTCTCCCTCCAAACGAGCGCATATCTAGTACACGGTCACCGTGGTATAGACAGTCTTTGGTTTGCAAGATGCATATGTCAAGCTGTAAGATGGGCCGGGGGTGATGACTGGCTTGAACACATAGCTTTCGCCATTTGGACCGGCGAAGAAGCCCTTAGGGACGCTCTTGGTAATGGTTACAGTTGCCTTGTAAGTGAGGACTCTGGATGGGACAACAGGGCAAACGGTGGTCGTGGTCAAGGTCTCGTAAGACTTGGTGACAGAGCCCTTGTTGGTGATGTTGTACGTCTTGGTAGCCGTCTTCGTGGAAGTTGTATACTTGGTGACATATGATGTCGTTTTGGCAGAGGTGGAGTAGTACTTGGTGGAGGAAGTCGTGTATGTTGGGTGACTGTAGATTCCAGTGGCATTGCTGCTTGGGCGGATGGATCCTGAGGCAGATGACGAGGAGGAGGTGGCAGAAGAGGAAGCAGAAGAAGACACGGAAGAAGTGTTATTATCAGCCTTGCAGGAGTTGGGAGCGATGACGAAGCTACCAATCTGGGATGGCAAGACCTCTGTAAAATATAGTTAGCATTCTACCATATCATCGTGCGATTAAAAACATACTGGTGCACTCAACAAGGTCGTCAATGTTTGGCACACCGAGCAGAGAGAGGCGAACATAGGCACGAGCGAAGTCATCGTTCCAAGCAGCCTGTCCGTTCACATTGTTACCGAAGAAGTCGAAAGAGGGCTTAGTCCTTGGGTCAGCAGCAAGGGCCTGATCAGATGGAAACTTGAAGATAGCAGATGATGCATTTTGATCCGGGGTCTCGGAGTAGAAAGCAACATCCCAAACACCTGGCGTGCTATCTTGCGGCGCTCCAGCAAAGTTGGCGTCAACAATGTCCTGCTCGGAGGTGGAATGGGCACCGACCAATGCAGCGAGATCGAAGGCTGAGATTGTCTTGTCCTCGAATAACTTGATGAGAGTATCGGCATCAGAGTGAACATCTGGCAAGAGGCCGTCTGGGGAGGATCCGTCTCCATCCTTACGACCGACGAAGGTCCTGGTACGAGGGCCGAGAGGGCAGACAACGGTGCTATAGTAAAGCTGTTAGCACCGAAATAGGATATGAATTCTTCAGAAGGCTTACGCGACCACAGCAGCATGCTGCACGAGATCAGCAGCACCAACACCATTGCCCTTGTATTTTCCCCACATTGTTTGCAATGTGCCGATGATTTCCTGCAGACCATTGTTCTCGACACGATCCTTTTCGTCTCCACTGATCAACATAGATCCATCAGCACCACCGAAGCCACTGGCAAGGGACCAGGCACCGGCATCGTGGAATCCAAGGCGAATAGATTGACGAGCGGCTTCTGTACATTGCCCGTCACAGTCTTTGAAGATAGCCACGAGGTCGGACGTAATGTAGTCCCAAATGCAGCATTGATCAGCAGCACACTCCTTGCTACCAAGAGCTGGGGCAACATAGGTCTGAAATAAGGTCAGTAGTTTCTTGAGACTCAACAATACCAGCGGCAGTACCTTTGCAATATCAGATGCTTCGCAAGATGTTGCGGTGCTTAAACAATCCTTGATGTCTTGTGCAACCTGGGATGTGGCACTGTCGAGACTTGGCGGTAGATCTCTCTTCTCCTTGGTAGATACTTCGGCCATGCGCTTATGGAAAGCACCAGCATCACCACCCATGCCTGGGTAGGCCATTGCGGAGGCGCTCAGCATAGCGCTGAGAGTAGTGCTTGTGAACTTCATGATGATGATAATTGGCAATAACGAGTGAAGTGAATAAAGGTACGAACAGCAAGATCAAGTAACAACAAGGAATGAGTGTGAGTTCGATTAACGAAAGGACGCAGCGAGCTGCAATGGAATGACAAGAATAGGTGACAGTTGCTGGATAACAGGTGAAGAGACTAGAAGGCAGACAAACAACTATAAACAATAGGTAATGGCCCACCTGTCAGCGAGGAAGGGATAAGTTTAGACATGGAAAGCCACAGGAGAGACTCAACCACTGGCACCACTCATACATCGCGCCCTTCCTTTTTCGCTCGCTCGCTCAGCCCAGTGTCTCCTTTGGCGCCATTGGAGAAGAAGAATACGAAGTACCGCCGGCACCAGTAGCATCTATGAGACGGAAGAGCGATCCCATTGCGAAGTTGTTTGTACAGGGCGGCGTGCAGTTCAAGTATAACCTTTGATGTTAAGCAGATCTCAAATCGAAAAAACAGCCGATCTTGGAACCTTCGACAGCGATCAAAAAGGCTGGAAGACGTTGGCAAAGAATGTGGGATTCTCGTCAAGTCTTCTCAGGGGTATGAGAGGCGGTTAAATTCGATGGCGTGAATTGGCAGTCCGCTAGAACTAGAACACTAGCCTGAGCTTGACCACTCGGCTAAAAATCCTTAAGCAGGTACGCCTAGATGGGAGCGCAGGGGCGCATGGACGATGAGAGTGCTGCATTGTGCGAATTGTTGGGTGAAGTGACAACCATACGAGCCTCACTACACTATTCGAATGTTGGACGTCTGGAGATGGTCAATACTTCGATTCGTCAGAGGAGGAAACCTCAAAAACATGGCTATCTCCAGGCACACGGTCCCGCAATTGCATGTCAACTGCTCCGCCTCTCTTTGCACGTACAAAGGGCGGAAAATTGTATGAGGGCAGGACATTACTCTTCGTGACCAGTTATCATCTAGATCCTGTCACTGTCAGCACAACACAGGGGAAAGTGAGGAGCACTTCTTGAGACACCGATCAGCCCTGGTGGACAACGTGCTTGGCCTCGTCAGCTTGACGCTTGCTCAAAGAAGAGCGCCGTGGCGCCGTCAGAAGCCTCAGAAGCTTTGGAGGGTGAGAGACAAGCTTTGGTCAGTGATTGGAGATGACCATCAACACCTCAGGCCGTGGTTGGTGTCGAGGTGGCCGAAGATCAGCCGGTATCTGCCTTAGCTTGATGCCTGACAGCAACTAGATCTTATCGAGTTAGACTGCGCCCTGTCTTAGTAATACATCTCCCCATTGGCTAGGCTCTACAGGTGGCGGCCTGTTTACGTCGTATGATACGAGGTACCGCCGCCCTCGATATCCTCATCTGGAGACTAGGGGGAATTGTTCTCGTGAATCTCTTCAGCACATGATTTCTTTTTCGCGCCCATCACCTCGCGGAAAATTATAACCAGTAAGGTCTTCATCGATTCCTTGTACTCCGATCAGATGGCCCAATGAAAGAGTCAGCGTCGTCCTCATCCGGATTGCCTAGGACATTCCCAAAAATAGACATCCCAAAATGGGTCCCTTCATAATACGGAGTCTACCAGCCAGGAACAAATCTTTGATCAGGCTTTGTACTGCTCATTCCATCGGGAGACACGCCGAACGTGAACTACATTCCAATGTCGACGGCAAGGACAGCGTCCAAGGGGAACCGGTCCGGAAGTAATAAGATTACTTGGTGGCTCAAGAACATCCCCATCACCAGGAACAAATTCTTCCATGCAGATGCTTCGAATCCCGACATATTAATTATCCAAAAGTATAAACCTTGGAGGGATTGGGTTTCCCACCCTCGCACGATGCGCTCACAATCCCGAGAAGTTTCTGTTTGACGTCAGAGATGGATGTTCCATGCATCTACTTGATATCTGCTAGACGTGGGCTACGACTGTATTTCCCAGGCACGCCCGGCGCCATATCTCAAAGTCCTACTCTTAAGAATAAGCGAAAAAAATAGTAGTACGGGACCCACAGCTACAAAATGTCGAAATCCAGAAGATACACACCTGAGAGCGAGTACGTCGAGAAGACGTTAAGCTTTTATTCGAGTAAGCCTGATTCTTTAGACTAACTAGTATCCGGTAGACTTAGCCGGGTAAATTCCGACGAATAATGGAAACGCCTGCTCAATACCAAAAAAAAGACATAGGGAAAGGTATTCCAGACCAAATTGAACAAACTCCGCGCCCCCAAAACGAATGAAAATGCCAAAGCGAATGGAAATGATCGCTTGATGTCGTTGGATAACCCGTTATCCGCCTATCCACCCATTTATCCGCTTTGCAATAACGCTTCAATTTTCTCTGAACCCATTCAATCGGGAATGTATGGTCGGGTATGTATGATCTACACACACCTATAATCCCCAAGCTACCTCGGCAAACTCAACTGGATGTCTTCCCATCCATTTCTTCGCTTCCTCGGAACCCTCTGCGTTCATGACTGCCCATTTGGTCCAGTGTGTGAAGTCGTAAGCGCGCATGGTGGGTTTCTTGTAGGTGCCGCCTCGTTGGTCCATGAAGCGCCAGAAGAGTCCGAAGTTGTAGCGACGGTAAGTGTGGCTATGAATGAATCAGTCTGGAGTCCTTCACTTGAGAAGGGGGACGCAAGACTTACTGCACTTGATGGTCTCCAGGCGTCAGCATGTGTTTCCCACTCACAAGCACGATGGGAAGAACGAGGGGATGGAATATCATGAAGCGCCAGTCCATTATATACCCAGAGTGGCCGAGCAGAGTAGTGAAGAGGGTAATGGAGAGTGGAAGTATCCAATTCCAAACATTCGATCCAGCGATGGCGGTCCAGAAAAGCCATGGTAGACCGACTTGAATGAAATTTTCCGAGACTTCTGCAAAGCCGGTCTAGGGTTATAAAAGTCAGCGTCTTCGTCAACATTCGATCTCCACGAAAAAGAAATACTTACATGGAAAACATTCATGGCATAGACAAGTTCGTGATGCATAGCATGGAAAAAGTCATACAACCATCGCGTCCGATGGAAAGAAGTGTGCACAGCGTAAAAATAAACATCATGGATAACCATGTAAAGAAAAATATGAGCAAAGAGACTGATGGGATTGAAAGACCACGAACGGGTCAGATCTTTTTGAACTGTCAAGGTGTACAATGCTGATGGAACGATGAAGGAGAAGGCGTTCATGCCGGCTGTGAAGGCGTAGCGTTTGGTGGGAAGGGGATAGTATCGCAGGACCTTTCCCTTTCGGTATAGGTAACCTGTGCCTTGATAGAGGAGCTCAGAGTAGCAGACTGCTGCAAACGCGGCGAGGCCACCGAGCTGTGGGGGTGTTAGGAGGGTGGTTGGCTGGTCTGATGAGGAATACTAACCACTATGGCTTTGACGACGACGATAGGTGTCTCCAGTGTGAGGATGCCATAACCGGTAAGCTCGCTGGACGATTGAGACAGCACCTGTACGGATTTGTCAGGAGCTGGAATCGCCAGCTGGGATAGGCTCGAGTTCAAAGTCGCCATTGAGCTCGCGAATGCTCTCGCAGTGAAGTCTGGAGCCTCAAGCATGCTCGAGGTAAAGGTAGACATTTTGTAGATGATGAGTATGCTACTATGGAAGTATTAATATACAGTACCATCGGTGGGGGAATATATGCTTACATAAAAGAGAGAGCTATCATGTGAAGCAGGGGCTGAACGCCTGACAAGCCGGGCAACTGAGGATCGCGGTGTACAAGGAGCCATCATCTCCAATGAATTTGATTTTAATTCTAGGGCGAAGGAAACTCGGCGCTATCCTTGAATGTGAATGTTTGCAGTGAATGTATTATAGTGGAGGTGACCTATGATATGAAGCAGGGGCTGAACGCCTGACAAGCCTGACAGCTGAGGATCGCGGTATACACGGACCTATCTTTGAATGTGGATGTACGGAGTATTGCAGTGAGTGTATTACGGCGGAGGTGAATGATGATGTGAAGCAGGGCCATACGATAAGATGGACCTGCACCACTTACGACAGCCATAAGACCCAACGTGGAATGAGTCTATCTGTGTCAATAGGTGACATATCACAACAGCTCAGATATACCTCACTTTGATAGGAGGAGGCTGTAACTTTTTGTCAATCGCCTTACTAGAATGGTCAGAAGATAATATGTGCCAGATTCCTGTGTCAACGAATGCGGTCAGATTTCTCATCCCTGTGGAACTGGTCCATTTCACGTGAGAGTTCCACCACACTGAAAGACGTTGCAGCATTTCTTCTCCTATGAATGTCCCATGAGTCTCCCATGGGACATTCTTGGTTATCGAGGCTCGATTGTAACGATCGGGCAGTTCTGTTCGGGGATTAGTCGCGGAATGAGAGCTAAAAACATACCGCCGGTGAAGCGACGGAATTGCCCGCATCGGTACCTAAATTGGTTCAGCGATGGGGAAATGCAAATGCCGAGAGATCTGGATACGGCCGATGGGCGGCTCAGAATGCAAGAGTCGAGAAGGGGAGGCTGACAGACGCAGCTGGAGTGGTGTGGAAGGTCCAATTGGTCCCACGGGGAATCCTCACAGAGACGTACATAGTACACAGTACCACAGTAAGAAGTGCCGAGCCACACATGGGGAGAGCCTACTCCGTACTATGTACTGGTACTGGGGGGCGGAGGATAAACCTTTCGGGGGCGGAGGATAAACCGATAAGGACCAACCGAAGGATCCCCGACACCATCTTGACGTTGCCCATGCCCGCGCACAGTCGGGATGGCACATGGCTATTCGTAGTATTCGTGCTTGGCTACCTGGTAGAACCAACCAAGACGGCCATAAGTAAAATAGCCTCCCCCACTATACTCGTACTCTGTTGATCCCAAAGCAAGGGGACGCATCGCAGCAATCCCAGCGGCCCGATCGGCTTTCAAAAATAGATCATTTACCGTGTATAGCCCGGTTCTTGCTACCTATTACAAATTGAGACCGAGGGAAACTGCCAATAATAACGACTTACTCAAACATAACTGAATTAACCTCATATCACACTACAAGGCAGCTCCTTCGCAAGGGGTATACTTTTAAATGAAACAAACACAAACACAACCAAAACCCCAACGATCCCCATCCTTTGCCATTCTCATTCATAGTCTCCCAGAATCTTGACACATGTCTGCTACCAAGAGGAGCCTTGGGCAGCATATTGTTGGCAGTCCAACCCAGGAATAGTCAACCCATACCCTTCAGTGTTTCCCTCACGATCCTTGTTGGAGATCTCGACTCGAATGCTGACGTCAAGCCCGTACTCACCACCAAGCCCAGTCCTCTTGAGCCCACTGGCAGCAGGATGAAGCGTGCCTGCATGCTCTTCGCCACGGTGGAGTGGCAGCCGGGGATTAGACGGAATCTTGAACCCCACGTCCTCTTCGACACCGGGCCCGGAATGGGCTGCGCCGTCCATCTGAGCGGGTGCTGCCCCATGTGTTGCAGCAGGACCAGTACCATGAATGTTGGTTGCCGATGAGGCACCTGTGACAGCACCACTCCAATCGCGCGATTCGGCGATAATGGCATAGTTGCGACTAGGCATCGTTGCGTGATTGTTATCTGCACTCTTCTTGCCCGGTCCCTTCTCTCCAGTCTTGGTACGCTCCTTAACTTCTTCCTTGTGCATGCCTGGATCGCGGTCGAACATTTCGAGAAGCGTTTCATCTGTCTCGTGATCCAGATGATGTATCTTGTTTCTCCTGGCTAGCAGGTTGGCCACAGCTGTCGGTGGTGGTTTATTGGTAATGGCCGAGGAGATGATATTGGCCATGTATCGCCAATCGCTCTCCACTGGAATGCCCAGCTTGGGATTGGAGTAGAAACGTCCCATCGCCGCTAGATGGACATCACCACCAAGGATGGTGATACGCACAGAGTGGGCCTTGGCAAGGGCTTGAAGACGTTCCACAAACACTTTGCGCTCGCGCTTGTGATGGTGAGCGGTGTAATGGTCATCGAGGTCGTCGAGTAGATCAATTTGCCCGTCAAAGGAGTTGAAAAAGTTGCCACCAAAACCAAAGCGCTTGTTCAAGATGCGTAGCGGCGCAATAAGGGGACTAGAAAAGATGTTCTCCAGCCACTGTAGACGAGGATAAGCGATTGGCACCCCGAGAAGTAGAATCAAATGCTTGATGTCTTGGTTTGCGCCCAGTTCTTTCTCGAGGCGCGCGAAGAGAAGATCATACGTCTCTGGATAATTGACTTGATGCCTGGTGCGTTCTGTACGCGCATCCAGGCCGACAAAGGCCATGCGCTTTCCCAGTTGGCAGTACATGTTGCGACTGCGCTCCTCGACGTATGGGCCAGGCTTGGTGCCCATAATGTATGATGGGTCTTCGACATCGCCGGTCAAAACCCATGATTGCGCCAATTGTGCAGGATCGGCAGCGGTGGAGACACCTTCGACGTGAGTAGTCTTTGGAGCATCGGTGGTGAACGTGGACTTGGGAGGGGGAAGATGGTGCTGGAAGAGTAGGTAGTACCTTTGATGATTAGCGAATCCCAGTACGACAGCAAGGTGAGACTCACTTGTGGGCAACTCCTCCAATGCCTCGGAAAACAGCACATCGCATGAATCTGTCGGTATAAGATCCGAACCCATCGATAATGTCATGATCGTCCCAGATGTTCAGTTGTGGAATTGCGCAATTGGCAGTCTTGAAAGGCTCCTGGCCGTACCAACGTACATAGTTCTTGAAATAGTACTCATCACACTCGGCACGCATCTGTTCGCCGAATGGAAATTCCCTTCTCTTGTGAGGGTTGCTGATGTCTGTCCATGGCTTCAATGGTCCGTCAACACGAACTCCGTCGTTGTAGATCTGGTCACCACCACCGATCATAACGTGGAATGGCTGTTCTCCATGCATACGTAAGACATCGTTCCACAAGGCTGGACCACTCCAGGCGTCGACATCCGTGCCAACAGAGAAACCATTGCAGGAATGAAACATGATGCGCATGGATTGGGACTTTGACTGCACAAAGAAGGCTTTCTTGGAAATGCTACCGGCCGCGACCGGGCTAATTGAGTACTCCCATTTCGCTTCGAATGCTTGAATGGGCAGGTCGATCGTGAATCTCCAGAACGCCTTAATTGGGTCTTCATACAACTTCTGGCTCCCAAAAGTGCGAGGCTGAGCATTGACTTGACCTCCTGACCTGTTGGGGTACGCAGGCCCTACACACGCCAATCGAAGCTCCGGCGCTGGTCCTCCTGGCGACGCGACGATCAAAACGGAGCCGTGCCATGTTGGTGTTTCCGTCTTTTCACCGCTCATACGTCTGTAGTTGAGAAGAGGGCCGCACAAGACTTCGATCTCATTCAGGTTTCGTGGGACTTGAGGTGCATTTCCGACTCCAGTGTCTCCGTTCTGAGTAGAGATGGGAATAGTAGAACTAGGTTGTTGCTGGGTTGCGCCGGGGGCGGCTGAGGCTCCATTGTAGGCGCCGGGCTGGGCAGGTTTGATGCCGTTGCCATTGAGGCCGTTGGCAACACCGTCGACGTTGTTTTGAGGTTGCGCTGGCACGGTGTAATCCGAATGGACGCCGTTCATGGTGAAGGTGGAAGCTTGGTAATGCAAGCTTCGAGAGTGGAGAGGCTGAGACGACGCGAAGGTTCCAGGGGTCGGCGAAATAACGAGAGGCTATGGGAACTGATTGAAGGTCCTCGGCGACTGAGAACAGATGTACACAGAGACGAGGATAGGAGATGGGAAAATGAAGCGTGGGTATATTGTGAAACCCGAGTCAATCTCGTTGCCATAACAGTGATGGGAGTAACACCAGCTGCGCCACTTCCACGCACATAATTAACCATTAGCCTCACCATCAGAGGTTCCCACGCGTCAGCCAAGGAAGCCAAGTCATAGAGCCAAGGAGCTACGGCTTGTCGACGACGACGACAACTTCGGCCCGCTCCAGACAACACATTTCAGCTGCGTCGCTTCATCCGCCCCCTCCCTTCGTTGGCTGGTATACAGTACCACCAATCAACTTGCCGATGATTTGACCTATCTAATGTCGAGACATTGACCTATCTAATCTCGAGACATTGACCTATCTAGTCTCGAGACATTGACCTATCTAATCTCGAGACACGTCGACAATACTACCAATCAACTTGCCCGCAGTATATCCATAATCATCAATCATACCCTACTCTATCACTTCTATTTCGAACCTCCCCTCTTCCTTCAATGCCTCCATAGCGCGCTTGTTCATCAAGCGCTTCCTCTTAGTGCTCGGAAACTTCAATCCCTCATCACTGTCATAATCATCATCTCGCACCAAACCCGACCCAGTCTTGTCACCAGATCTGTCGTCCATTCGCTTCCTTTTTCCGCCAGAGATATCCAAGACCTGATCTCGCTCAGGCGTAGGCAGTAAACGCGGGTCCCAGATCCCTGGAGGCGGCTGGAAATGATCGAAGGGGGACAGTCTATTTCGATCTTGTTTTCCCGTCTCCAGGGTCCGCGAACCAAACGGGTCGAAGTATGTTCTGTGTGCTTCCCGTGTATGCCTCAGGTAGTCGTGCTTGTTGCCAAATTTCTGAACGCAGACGGAGCATTTGTATGATGCACTGAAATGTACGTCTTGATGATGCTTAACAAGATCACTTATCTGGTAGAAAACTTCGAAATCAGCCAGGCGTCTCGTAAAGGGATCCGACGACTGGATACAGATCGTGCACCTGAACACGGCTGCCTTCCTTCCTGCTGGTGACGGCGGCGGCAAGGCGGGAGATTTGTCCATTCTCGAAGACTTCACAAGCTCCGAGGGTGTGATAATTTGTGGTTGGGGAGCGACTTCCACCGAGTTTCCAACCTCATCTGTCTGTTTCCCAGAGCTGCGACACCTTTTCTCATGTTGTTTTTGCTTTCCTTCGTGTGTGAATTCTTCTTTACAATGGCAGCATTCATACAATCGCCATTTATGCGTGAGTCTGCAATGCTGTTCCAGATTGTAATCCTTAGTACGGCGAGATTTACAGTCTGGGTACACACACTCAAAGACACCATCTTCATTGGCCGGTGGTAGTGGAACAGATCGGGACGAGTACTGGCTCTGTATTGTGTCTCCAAACACCATGTCTGGACTTTCTCGCGGCTGTTCTGGGACCATTGGATCGCCGAATCTACCTCCATATTCAGATTGTTCAGCTCGGCTCTTCTCGTGGCATTCCCGTACATGTCTCTGAAGATCTCCTTTTCTCGCATACGAAGCCGTACAGTTGGAGCACTGGAAAGATGATTTAGTTCCCTCCGTGGTAACTGACTGTGGAGCTTTTCGCTGCCTTGGCTTGAAGTGACCATGATCTGTCATGTGTTTCTTCAGCTCTTCATTATACAAAAACTTCTCGTCACAGCCATCGTATTCGCGCTCGGACATTTCAGTTCCATGTTCATGCCGGCAATGAAAATCGCTGTCGTATTTAAGGATCCAAGTACGAGAGCAGCCATACCCGCAAGGAACTCTTGCATTGGAAGATACCATCGACGGGTTTGTTGATGCTTCTTCCGCGTGCCGCACCTTTGCTGGGGGAATATGCGAAGCGTCGGCTCTTTCATCGCTGGTTTCGTCTGCTGCTTGACCAAAGCCTTGCATGCCTGGATGGGGGCCCTCGATGAGGTGGCTGTCATTCGACGCGTTCTGGAAACCTGGGATCCGCTCGGTGTCATGTTCTTCTTGATCAAAATTTCCATCGTCGGAAACAGCATCCGCAAGAGCCACAGTACCACGCAGCTGTCCTTGTTGCATCTGGAAAGTATCCTCAAAGGTTTCATCGCCCAAATCAGGCCTTAGTCTTGTTGGGGCCGGACGCATCACTTTGTTTACCGGACGTTCTTGTACTCCTTCGACGCTCATCTCAGCAGGACGTTTTCTCGGATTGTGGCTCTGCAACATGCTGTTCCCCAGTCCTGGTGGGGATTCTATGCGGATTGGAAATCCACATTTGCTCTCTGGTCTTTCTTGCCTTCTCTCGATCGTGGGTTCTTCAACTTTCTCTTTATAAGGAGAGTGTTGCAGTAATCTCCTGTCCAGCTTCAGCACGACCTTGAGTGGTGGGTGCTCATGGTGTTCTGCAAAATCTGGGTCCGCACGATATTCGTCACAGGCAACGCCGTATTCGGATCTCACACGAATGTCGCGCTGGGTGCGTTTTTTCCTCGGTGCTGGCGGCGGGCTTGGTCTCTCCTGCTGATAGCTTGGTGGCGTCTGAAACCTAGTCTCATCATGTTCAGACTCCGAGCCTGAGAACCGGTCAAGATGAGAGCTGGCATTATCCGACGATGCCGTACTTGGGCTCGGACTGTGATCCACTCTTCCTGGTGACCTGGAAATTGATCGACTTCGCTGGTCCTCTCCGAAAATTAGATCAGTCGCTAGTCTGGTGTGGTCAATTGGAGAAGTTGGGAGGTCGGTTGTGAAGTCAAGAACTGGTTGTGAGTATCCGAACCCCTTGAGGATAGTATTGCACGGGCGAATACCGGGTGATGGAGGCGGTGAGGGGGATGTGAAATCTAAGATATTCAACTCCTCGGTGGACTCTTCTTGCTGTTCTGAGGTTGAGACGAAAGGCCCGCCATTTCGTATGGAAATCAATTCATCTCCTTGGAAAGCCCTCAGCAATGAAGCCACGCCAGCGGAGTTAGATTGACGGCGGGTCGCAGACGACATGTTGTTGTTGTAGTGGGGTTTTACGGAATCTGCGTCTGAATCATCTAAGTTGAAAGTTAGATATAGGCGTGGACCAGAGGATGATGCGAAGTGCAAAGGGAAGATAGAGATGGGCTCACCTGAGCTTATATCTATCACTTCGCCATTCACACCCTCAAGCCACTTGACCACATCTGAGCTGTGAAGATCCTGCAAGTTCACTTCCAGGTCGCCCTCTCCATACAGGTATCCGTCTTCACTAGCATCCTCATCTGGTCCTCCTCCGACGTACTCTTCGTCGCCGTCATACCCCTCTCCTTTCTCCACACGGTCAGAGGGCTGCGAACGAGCTACAGGTCTTCTTGACAGTCGATAGATAGCCTTGTTGACATCCGCTTCTTCGATGTCTTCCTGTGGACTTAAAGAAACGGCTTGCACCCTATTGCTTGGCGCATCACTCAGTTGTATCCATTCAGCTCTCCGCATCTCTTCCTCCTCGCCCTCAGAACCCAAAGACACAACTTCAGCTTTCCGCTTCCGCCCAGACGTCACCTGGGTCTCAGCCTCGCCCACATCAACCCTCAAGCTCCCATCCACATTTCTGTCCTTACCCTCAGAATCCAAAGACACAACTTCAACCTTTTCCCCCTGCTCATTGAATACCAGGACCATCTCTTCATCCCTCAGCACTCTCTCCTCCTCATCCTCTGACCTCAGAGAAACAACTTCAATATTTCTCTTCATCTCGTTATGCACTTCAATTACCTCTCCATCTCGCCCCGTCCACGACACAGACGATACCACCTTATCCGGCGTCCATTGCGGAAAAGGTGACTTGCTCCGTCGCAGCGCCAACCACTGATCATGTCGTTGCCGGCGCGGTGGCAATCCGTGAGCCCGAAACATATCTGCTTCTGGTTCGCCAGGAGCTGGGGAAAGAAGAGTAGACGAAAGAGCCATGATAGATGGTGCTTGGGACATCTTCTTCCAAGATCCCAAGTTATAGGTGGGAATGGGAGTAAATGTAGGAGTTGGATCCTGTATCGCCTCCTTGTGGTTACAAGCGGGCTCTCGAACCAATTGCGAACTTGGTTTTTGACGTTTGCTGGATTTGAAGCCGATCTGAGATTTTGTGTAGCTTGATTGGAAAGGTGGGTGTGGGGCGAATTGGTCTGTTGATTGCGGCTTGGGAGATGTTTCGCGGAATGGTGGACGTTTGGCGAATTGGGAGGGGTTCGTTGGGTGAGAGGATACTGGCGGGGTTGTGATTGAGGATCGAGAGGTCCTCAAAAAGGAAGAGGGAGGGCTTTGTTCATGTTCATATTGATCTCGTGGTTGTGGATTTGTAGGAAGAGCTAGGGTTGTATTCGACATGTGGGCGGGTTCTTGGTGGTTATATCTAGGAAGAGTTGATATCTTGGAGGGTTCGTTGCCCATGATATTCGTTGATGAGTGAGTGGAAGAGGGTTGTTGGAGGAGGATTCAAGACGGCCATATCTATGGGAAGTCATGGTGGGGAGTATAATCATGGCCGAAGAGAGCCGTGCCGTGAGATGCCGTATAGCTTGTTACTAAGAAGATATTCACAGACTTGAGCGTTTAGAACCGGAAATTACAGGAGATGATATGATGCCGATGGGATGGGTGATACTTATCCACCAGAAGTGCCGGTATCTCTTTATAGCTCAAAGGTATGAATGCTCTCAGGAGGTTGATCTTACACAGCCAACAGGCACAGGATGAAAAACTCCATGGAGTGTAGTCAGCTCGACATCAGTGTAACCGAAATCCTTGGACAATTGATGTATTCAAATCCCTGGCAGTGATGAAAAAATCGTCACCAGTCCAAATCATGTCAATTCAAATGGGCGATGAGGCTGTTCACATGGACACCATACCGATTTAAAAACATCATCGACTAGTTTTTATAGGGGTTTCCACCACTCCCAAAATATCCCAGCTCATGAGTCGGTAGACATTAGCTGCTTCTACGATTGCAAAGAAAGCATAAAAGAAGTACGGGTACATATATATACCTTAGAGGATCTACTTTGGCGTAGGCGTAAGAGAAACATACAGCACTCTTGGCCGAAGTAGGTATCCTATCATATAGAAGCGCCTCCATAACCACTGATACAAGGAACCGACTACAGATTTCAGCGCCCATCCATTCAAAGCTCAGAATCTCGTAAACCCACAAGATCGAGGAGGAGGAGATGTATTCATGTCTGACGCTTCGCTCATTGAGAACACCGACGATGACGTGCATCACCAATCTATATTTCAAGTCCAGTGCACCAAACATGAGGGACACGCAATGAACGCGACCAGGCATTCCTCGCTTCGAAGGCGTTGACAGCCGGTTAAGAACAAAGGTAGGTAGAGAAGATGGCATGCTCCAACAAGAGCGCGGCTGTGCGAAGATTGAGCTGGAGAACGCCAGAGCTTGATAAACAGCCAGCATTGATGTCAAGGAATTCGATGGGAAATCCGACGCGCCGGGGCTGTCTTTGGAAGAATAGACCGGGAAATTGGCGACCATGGATGGAAATCGTGTTGGTATGGGAGCTGGGTCGAGCTGGAAATTACACCTAGCCGCCGCTCTACGTCGTGAATTGGCGGGAGGATACGAGCGGATCTGCATTGGATTTAGAGCAGTTTGAAGGACTCAGATCTGCTGGCAGACTTCATGTGGATGGGTCTGATAGGTAGGCGGGATCTGCCTTAGAGGGGGGAGACAGAATCGTTCGGCATCGCCATCTCTTATCGAGACCAGGCCTCTTAACAGTCCGCCTCGATTTACCCGCCTGAGGCAGCGGGGTGCCAGGGGGTCTATAGATCTAGGCTTACTCGCTAGCGACGTTTCTCGCCCTTATTATATCCGCCCTCCCGCCCGGCGAGTAGTCGGCAGGTTAATATGTATAAGGCTACGGCATAATTACGGGGAAAGAAAAAGATGAAATAGATTACAGGTTACAAGGCGAAATTCTAAGCGGTGTGGAAAAACAATATAAGTAGGGTAATCTTCTAGATATAGATATCTCTACTTCCTAATTAGGATAATTATATATAGTATTCTCTCTCCCGCTTTGACTACTGGGCTATAAGGTAGATACGGAGTACTAGGATATACGTTACTTCACCGCCTATTCGCCCTAGCCTTACTCGCCCGCGCGGCGGACTCTTGAGAGGCCTGATCGAGGGTCATTTTCCTTGCGCATGGCTACTTGACCATTTCTTCACGTCATTCTTGGGCTGAATATTCGCGAAGCGCCCATGATCTAATCGAAATATAAGCATTGATTCGAGATCAGATGCAAGGAGCAGGAAAGTAAGGCATGCAACGATGGAGCAAGACAGAAGTGATCACTGTTATCATTGTGCCCCACGCCCGCTGCTTCTTTGCTACTTAGATACAAGATTTTGATATTCTTCGGTAGCAGCTGGGATGCTGCATGAGGTGATAGTGCCATTTCTATGTGGAGTGAAAGAGAGTGGTGGTGACAATGATCAACATTTCCATCGATGCCTTGTGGTGGGTAGAGGCGGCCAAACTAAAGAATTTCAGGACAAAGAGCGGCTTCAGCCTCTCGTAAGTTGCAAGAAGCAAAGAATGATCGATTCCTCCATTCACTGCCGCAATTCAGGTCCAATTCTCCCCAACCACTCACACCGTCCCCTCTGATCACTGCCCACATTCTCCATTGTCGTAGCATTGGTTTGAAACTTCAACCTTCTCCAATCTTCATTCCACGTCTCCCAAATAGGCGAACCTTCAACCCTCAGAGCATTGGGATCCAATGTCCTCACAAAACTGGTCCAGTACCCCTGAATGACAGGTATAATCCCTGCATTAACACGGCCTGGTAAGTAGGATTTGGGCGCGCCACCGCCGAAGATGTTCTCAGGCCCCCAAATCGCATTTACCTCGACTGTATGAGGGACACCTAGTCCCTCGGCAACCTGTGTCGGATCTTCAACGTTATAGCGATAGTTCCAGGATGGTATGGAAGCATTCGTATAAATTGATGAACAGACGAGGCCAGGGCACATGTAGCGAATTTCCTGGTATGCGTTGCTCACTTGACGCCAATAGGCGCCGGAGTTAGGGAAGGTATCGTTTGTCTTCGGATATAATGCATTGATCTTTTGAAGTTGAGGGAGGGTGAGGGCAGGGAATTGGTCTTTGAGAAAGGTGTCCGATTGTGACATGTTGGAGGTGTTCTTTGGGGTGAATACCGTGCCACCATTTGTATCGTCGCCTGGTGAGAGTGTTAGTACTGTGGAATCAGTTTCACACTGTGGACTCGACGGAGAATGCTGAGTTCCTGGCAATATAGCTTTTTTTCTTTCTCCGAGTATCGTCGATATCTATCCAAAATTGAAACGATGTAATTAAAAGAAGACTGTATCTTCAGAAGGTAGGAAATCGTCCTAAAATTACGACTCCGGTAGAAAGTAGAGAAAGAGCAGCATACCGAATATTGTAGGGACCTTGATAAACTTCCCTTGTGCGAACAATTTGTACGTGTAGTCTTGGATCAAGTCTCCATCAATCGTGGGTCCATACATGTACAATGGCGCATCCTGGGAACCTGGGAACGGCGTGTTGAAGTTGACCTTCTGAATTGCTTCTGCGCTCATTTTCCGAAGACAAGCGAGGGTGTCATCAACCACACACTCCGTCCTGATGACCAGATTGTCATACATCCATTGACTCTCGGAAACAGTCCATTGTGTTGCAAATGATTGAGATTCAGCAGCCGTGCCCACGAAGAGTTTATCATCTCGACCTCCATAGGCTGTCAACAGGAGTGTTACAGAAGCGGCGCCGGCAGAATCGCCTCCAACTACAACATGGTTTGGGTCTCCTCCAAATTGGGCTATGTACTTTTTTACCTATTTGAGTGCCTTGATCTGGTCTTTGAGGCCATTGTTGGTGCTTCCACCAGATTGTATCTCCTTACTCGCTAAGAATCCCCAGGGCCCAACGCGATAATTGAAGTTGACGACTACCATATCCATGTCAGCAGCCATAATCAATCCGGAGCCATTCAGATTTGGGTTCGAGTCAGCATTGAATCCTCCACCTTGTATGAAGAAAAATACGGGCAATTTAGAATTCGGAGATGCATCGGTAGGCGCATATACATCTAAGAAAAGACAATCCTCGGACGATGTGTTACTTGTTGGACTGCCGCCAGTCGCTAGACAGATCAAACCATGCTCAAGGATTGTTAGTGTATGGTTCACACATTTGATTTGCAGCTCACCTTTTCTGCCTGCTGGACCGTGGTGTTATGAACAGGATCTTGTGGAGCCGCGAATCTGAGGTTGCCCAGAGGCGGCGCCGCATATCTGATGCCGAGCCATTGACTTATACCGTTGGCTAAAGCAGTGCCCTTGTATGATGTGTACTCGAGCTTGACCAAGTTCTTCACAGCGAAGACAGTGTGTGTTGGGAATAGGAAAATGAACAGAAAGAAGTTGATCATCGTGCTCTGTTGAATACAGTAATGGAATGGTCTCGTCGCTGTAAGGAAGCAGAAGTTTTGCAGGGCAAGTTGTCATTGTAAGGGTTCCCCCGCGTCTGTTCAGTGTGCGGAGAACAACACCCTGGATCTGCGACGCGAGAGACTATCCGTCCTGGAACTTTGTCATGTTGAAGTCGGCACAAATGTCCAACACGCAATGGGGTTGGCGCGTCCAACACGCAATGGGGTTGGCGCGCAGTGAGCAGTCCGCGCAGTGAGCAGTCAGAACGGGCTCGAGCTCTTCATACTTAGACTTAGTTCAGTGACAGTGAAGGCAAACATGATGGCGACTGAAGTCGGTTGAGCGGATTGTGGGCGGCGGCATGGGAGTGTTCACGCTGCGAGATGGTTGCAGACGTGTAGAACTACGGGTAAGCTGGAAATGAAGTCATCCCGTCCCGTTGCGGCTGTCGATGACCCGAGAGATCGTTAGGCACGTGAGCATGCATCCGATTAGGCTCAGCGTTTCGGTACCAGCAGACTATTATCGCATCTGGAACTTGGGAGAAGACTTGGTAGCGTCCAGCGTGTTGTTGTTCTAGTGAGCGGCCAGATGTCTGTCAGAATAAGTAGGACTATATACCTCCTACCATAGTAGATGAGCCGCGTAATTTTGGTCCGCATGTGGAGGTGCCAAGCGTCTACTATACGTATATGGCTGCTGCAAGTCACCGGGATGATCGTACACAGTAAAGCCACACGAAGCGTACCAGTCTACACAGTATCCATAATTTGCAGGGGAAATCGTCCTAAGGTGTCGAATAATCCGCATGGGCCTTGGATCTTAGGCCTTCCTGAGCAATAATGCCCGTCTCGAAACAACAACGTCCGGAGACGTCTACGACATGTCGTAGTTAGCTCGCGGAGAGAGTTCCGCGAATGCATGAGTTTAATGCAAGTGTGAAGCTTGCGCTGGCAGGACGGGAAGGAATGTGACGAGCGAATGGTCAAGGTGGAAAAGACAGTCCAGCCCTGTCGAGCGCCGCCAGGATTTGTTATGAATGTGCTCTATTCTACTCCGTACCTCTTTCCACGGACTGCGCATCGACAAGCAGCACTCACACGAGTTCGACTTGTCTATACTTAGTTGCTAAACAGAGAGAACATTACTGTACTCCGTACTCATCCGAAAGACTTTATTTTCGTTGAATACCCTGCTCCTTTTGTGAAGGTGGATAGCGAGTACACAGTATTAATAGCCATATATATAGTATTTACCTTGGAGATCGATATATTAACCTCGTAGGATCGAGACACTTGTATCTATATATTTCAGTAGAAGACTCGTCCTTACTTATTCCCATCTCTCCTACTCAATCTTACTCTGTACATACCTTTATACCTTCTAAAACTTGGAACTCTTCCCTATGAAACTTCTATATATTCCTACCGCTCTAGGACTCTTTACCCAGTTCGTTTTCATCCTACCATTACAATCACCTCTAGTTATACTAAAAGATTAAAAGGTTGGCTTCGGCATGTCGATGTACTGTTCCATCTGGTACTCCATCAACCCTTAAAATATAGTATGCAAAAAGGGCATGTGACAAGTGTAACGGACACTTTGATTCTGTAACTGCAGAGGTTGGTAAAAGTAGCCTATTATGATACAGATTCCTAACACCGATAGTGCTCTATTCCTACAGATCATGCATGCTTCATCATCGCCTGCTCCAAAATCGTCGGCCCAGGAGGCGGACTTTTAACATGCTCCTAGTAAGCGCCATACAAAAAGTTATTGCGGCAAACCATAGAAGACCGGATTTGTCTCGTCCATTTGAAGGAGAAAAGGACCCTCGAGGTGGGAATATGGAACGCTACAGCTATTTACGTCATCTGTACAAACTTCATCTCAAATCTACATGTTTGAGGCTCGTTCTCATGATATGGATCCCGGACTATCAGGTGTAACGTGATGAATCAACGAGTGACGCACAGAATCTTCCATTCAATCTTTGCAAGGCTGTCTACCACCATAGTATGACTACCGAATCTTGTTAAGAAAGGCGAAGAGTCGCCCCGTCGGAAGAGAAAGCGATGGTTCAGGGATTATTGTTGGTGCTGGTCATCAGAAACGAGAAGCATGATTTGTGATTTGTGACGGCGGCATACGCCAGCAAGCGAGCCACTCAGGAACGGGTTCAGCCGTGCAGGTGCAGCGGGTTGGTGGCATTCTGGCGAAGAGAGAGCTGATGGTGGATACGGACAAGATGGAAGAGAGGCTTCTCTGCCTGTCAGCACGAGTTTGTTTGACCTGTAACGTTGCTCAACCTTGGGCCCCGTCTTCCTTGTCTGGTACGAGTGGCGCAGAGGCAGTGAAGCGCTTGACAACGACTGGGCGACAGGATCGCGTGGCCGTGTTGAGGATAGTGACGGAGGCTGAGGTACAGCTCCGGGGCAAGCGTAGGTAGATGCAGACAACCATCGGGATCATAAGCCACAGTGATGTCTGCCATAGAACTAGGAGCCATTGTCTGCCTGCGCCTGTCCGCTCTCACCTCCTGTGCCTCTTCTTTCTCTCCATCTCGGCCTTTGAATCATCTGTCTTCGGAATCAAGATCGTGAGATATTGCCACTGGACCAAAGCAAGATCCGCGCGACTATTCTGCAAGGTAGTCCAGGCTCGATTCGTCAAAGTGGTTCGCGTCCTCCAGCCTCAGTCATCTGCACTGCGTCATAGGAGTAGTGTGTACGATATCCGAGTCGTGGTGGTCGATAATCGCCATTGTGCCTGGAGGTATTCCATTCCCACCTGGAGGTATTCTAGGTCTATTCCCACCAGTGCCTCCCTTGGAGATACCGCCCAGAACCCACGCAATAAGGCCGACGTCAATTTTCCGAACCCATTGCTATCCTTGATTGAGCCCTCTCTGCCCTACGACTGCGCAACGGTGTGGCCTTGCTCATCTCCTGCGCCTCACCAAAGACCAGGAATTGATCCCCGAAAACAAAGAAACGCCTAGCATCCGCCCCAAACTCGTCCCAAGCTCTTCTCACCCGCCACTCTCACTCCAACTTCCTTCGCCTGTTCCTCCCCAATTCCCACGCGCAATATTGCGCCTTGAACACACCCACTGCTCCCCGGCTGGTACCCACTGTGATACGCTTCCAGTGCACAGTCCCAACCAGAAACCGGAGCTCTCCGCCACCGCAAACCACGAAAGTCGCATCGCATCCAGCTTCAGCCACACCGTTCAACTGCCACAGAAGTTACAGCCTTGTGATTTCGAGCGGATGGGACCTGGAATCATGACAACAGCTTGACCAATACCCACTTGCGATAAACCGATTCCTTGTCGCCGCCTTCGAGCCAACCGCACCCAGCTACGGTCCTGTCCATACGTTGGCAAATCCCGTGGTAGACTCTGCCGGGAAGGATTCTCTCGTACCATCCGTTACCTCATCTCCAACATCTGCGCATCCTATCTGCGACTGTATTCGCCCTGAGAGAAGTAAGTTGGACATTTCAATGTGGCAATGTCGTCGGCGTGAAGCGCAATTCGACGCCAAGTCTTCTTCTTCATGCTGGAGGAACGAACCACCCAAGACTGACAATGGACATAGAAGGCACTCATCCAGTTCCTGAATTTGACACCACGCCCCGAGTGGCTTAATCAACCCACAATACATCCACATCCACGCTCATGGCTGCTACAACACGCGCCTTGACTCCGACCTCTCACACCGGCCCTTTCTCTACAGCTGCTACCTCCTCTGCTCTCCTCCAGCCTACCAGCGCAAGCACTCTCGCCCCGGCATCTGCCTCAGCTGCTTCGAATCTCAGAGCGTCGGCTTCGCCTCGATCCCAAAAATCGAATTTTTCGCCACGACCTTCACCACAACCACTCACTGGAGCGGCAGCTTTAGCCGACGAGCGGCGGTTGAAGGAAGCTAGAATCAAGGCAGAGAGCGAGCAGACATCGCCAAACCCAGCTTACAGTGCATTGAACAGCCTCATGCGGCAAGGCCAGAGCAGCGCGAAAAGCGCGTCCTCCAAAGCAAGCGAAGCAATTGCACAAATGGCGATATCCATACCGGAAGGCGGCCAGAATGAGAGCCTCCAAACCAGCCCAGTCTCTATGTCGAGTGTGGCCTCAATAGACGGAACGACCGCTGTGACAGTCACCGCGCCTACGATGACGTCTGGGCCATTAGACAATTCATACTCGCTGTCGGATCCAAACGTACAGCGTCCGCTCGTAGATCCGGGCATCGCTGGTCAGGTAGACAGTCGCGCATTCACATTTCCGCCTCCGCCTGCGGACGATCCGCGCAATCAGCTGCGAAATATGAGTCTACCAAATGCAGGCTATAGCATCAATTCGCCCAAATCGTCAGGTGCGAAAAAACACAAGTGCCCATACTGCTCAACTGTTTTTACGCGTCATCACAACCTCAAAAGCCATCTTCTGACTCACAGTCAAGAAAAGCCATACGAATGCCAGCAGTGTCAATCTCGCTTCCGGAGGCTACACGATCTAAAACGTCATACGAAACTTCACACTGGAGAACGTCCTCACGAATGTCCAAAATGTGGCCGAAAATTCGCACGTGGAGACGCGTTAGCTCGTCACAATAAAGGTCAAGGTGGCTGTGCGGGTCGAAGATCCAGCCTTGATCTTCACGACGACGGCGAAGGACGGGAGCACATGGACGGCGTGGAATACACAGAGGAGCCTGAGCATATGGGAGATGACGATGAGGACCCTGAGCGACGGGGAATGAACGATTTAACCCGCGGTCGTCAGGAAACATATCGCCCACAAGGACCGAGCACGTATCCTCCCATCGGCGGACGTCTCGTGGGCCCAAGCAACGTCGCGACCATGTACCCACCGACTTCACGTGACTCTGTGAGCGACGGCCTCTCCTCGATTCAGCAATTTAACGGCCCGAGCCCGGGCTTTGGCCAGGTCATGGAAAGTCCAAAACCGCTTTCACCTGGTCAGCCAGCTTCTCAACGAGGTAGTGTGTCTGGACCTTCGGACAGGTTTCAGCATTATCCAAGTGGCCGTGGTTCAGGACCTGGGCCCCAGTTACCCCCGCTTTCTCAAAATATGCCGATGCCTCACGGTAACATGCCTCCTCCAGGAGTTGGATCTCTTCCCAGCAGCATGTCAAGCCACAGTGGAAGTGGAGCCAGTTCACGCGAGTTGTTTTCCCAACATCAACAAAGTCCTGATTGGAACAGCTGGTATCGCTCCCTTCAAGACGAGAAGACCAAGATGATCGAAGACCATCAGGTGGAAATGGCGCGCTTGAACAATGAACACTCGCGCCGAGAGAAGGAACTGCAAGACAGAATTGCGCAAGCAGAGGCCGACAACGCCCGACTGACTGAAGAGTTAAGGTCTCTCAGAGGAGGCGATGAGCCTGTCAGAGCTTGATTATGTACATGGTTCCTACGTCCTTACGATTCTCTTCTTCCGATGTATGAACGCACTTATGACGGCATGTAATTGCACGGAGATGCAAGGCGTTGTCATTGATGCAAGTCCAGTACACGATAGTGACTTTGCAAAAAGGATTGGGGATCACCGAAGCATCGTGTGCGAAGGATGGGGATTGGAGATTGGAGATTGGAGACCGGAGTTTTGCCTTTATCCGGTTTGTGAATTCATTGGACTTGTCGGCTTTTTGAGTGGGAAGTTCTTGGAGACCGACCTGATTTGTTGCGAATATTCACCCTTTGCGCATGGTAGTCATTTGTACGATTATAGGACTCGATTGCGGTAAGATTCTGGACAAGGTACTGTTACTTTTGACGAGGAAGTTTGGAATGTGGGTGGAAATTTTTTCTCATCTCCAGAGGCAGTCGATCATGTTTTTGACATGGCGGCCGTGAGGAGATATCTAGATTGTTTTAATTTCACTCCGATTCTTAGCTGTTGTTGTGTTTGCTTGTTTCGCCTCGTGCACTTGCATCGTTGACATATGGACACTGCTGAGTATGGAGAGGACTGGTGATTTTCTCGCTTCTGTATTTACTCTACTGTCGGTATGCTCTTTGAGATGGACGCAGTAACGAGGGGATTAATCAGGGAATCGACAATGGGATAGAGTCCATCGTGCTTGTCTGACCTTTCTCCCTACGTATCTAATCGTCGGTGACGGGTGGAACAAACTTTGGATGTCTTGAATGAGAGGAACGTGTCCCCGATTTGGACACCGCTTGGACTGACGTGAGTGCCCCTTGGAATTTGCCTTACGGAAGTGGAGGGGCGTTTGAATTCATAACCTGAAAGGCAGGGAGAGGAATAGTTGGTTGGGGAGTTTATATTTGGCCAAATATTGGGTTTTGACACATACTGGGCATTTGGTGTTTTGGTGTCCGGTGTCCGGAAAGGGGTATTGGTGGTGAATAAACGTTGATAACATAGTACCACTAGTAACACGCAGTCGGGTGACACATATGATGGGTCCAGAAGACGTATAAAGAAGCGACGAAGTACGACTCCGAGTTGTTAGCAGAAAGAACCCTCGAATCCCAAAACTACTTGCTTAACAAACAAGCACAGTCGAGGCTTAGTGACCACAGTTCACCCCCATACTTATCAAAACAATTGAACAGCAATGGTCAGATCGAAGAACCCTTCTGGAACAGTACGAGATACGGACCCTCGAAAAGCACGCGCCGAAGCTGCCATGGCTTCGAGATCTGCTACTGCCTCGCAAAGAGGTGATGATGCTGACCCGAGCATGCCGATATTCTTCTATATGCCTAATGAGCATCCCTACGGCATCTTCTGCCAATGGTATAAAAGTTCCTTTACAGTTCCCAAATCCTCTTTCGCCTACCTCGATCGCAAGACCCCACCAGACAAGACGCCCCAACCAGGAATCGAGAAACCATCACAAAAGCTCGGCCCAACCACATTACCCGGATCTTCAGCCCCGTCGCTCGGGACAGAAGCACAGAAGCACAAGGAGGAAACGGTGACTTTTGGCTGCTGCGAACAATACATGATGTACTGCAAAGCCGTCTTCTTCGACGATGGCGCTTCGGCGAATCGGATCCTCTCCAACTCCAATCCGAAGGAACAGAAGGCGATGGGGAGGAAAGTGAAGGGGTTTGATGATTACGAGTGGTCGCTTGTTCGGCAGGAAGTAGGCGAAGAGGGTAACTATGCCAAGTTTACACAGAATGCGCAGATGGGGGAGGTGCTGGTGGGAACGGGGGAGAGGATGATTTGTGAGGCGGCGAGACGGGATGATATTTGGGGGATTGGAATGAATGAGGCGACGGCTATTGCCACGTGGAATGCTCGTGGTGCAGAGGCGGAGGAGAGTTGGGGGTTGAATCTTTTGGGGAAGGCGATTATGGCTGTTAGGGAGAGGATAGTGAGAGAGATGGCTGGGGAAGAGGGTCACACGAAGGAAGAGATGGGCGAGGAGGAGGTGAAGACGGAGAGGGAGAAGAAGCTACGAAGCCTGAATAAGAGACTAAGGGATATTGAGGGGTTGAAGGAGAAGAGGGATAGAGGAGAGAAGTTGCAACCGAATCAGATTGAAAAGATTGAGAGGGAAGGCGGGTTGAAGAGGGAATTGGAGGAGTTGGGTGGTGGAGAGGTGGCTTGAGCCCGGGATTTTACTTACAGAGGGGTTCGCAGAGTACATCTTGTCCAAACCGTATCCTAGGAACATCTTCACAAAGATGCAGGAACCAACAATTCTTTCCATGAAAGATAAGTCCCCTATCATACTCATGAGTAGTAAAACTTCTGGCGGGATTCCTTCTTGATGTTTCTAGGCGTCCAGCGCTACCAGACTCTGGTCGGGTACGTAGTCCTGAACAACACCCTCTATCCATTCTCCCATCTCAGTCCCAAAAGTCAAAGCAACCTCTGAGAACCCCTCAACATCCAACCCTCCACATTCCTTCCATCGTATCCCCCAAAAACCATCCTCCAACCCTCAAAAGAAAAGTCACCCAAATACCAAATCACCTCCCACCGGCAGCATCCAATTCATGCACCTCCCCAGGACTACTCTGCCCAACTTTCTTATACACCATCCCCTCCTCACCCAACTCATGTCTCTGCTGCTCCGAACTCTCCATCTCAGAAAACGCCGGCCGCTGGGGCTGTTGTACCACACCACTATCATCAGCCTGTCTGCTCTTCCGTTTCCTCAAAAAGAACCAAAGCGCACCTAATATGAGTAATAGACCTGCGATACCACCAACGACACCGCCAGCAATGGCTCCAGTATTGCTCGAGGATGTGGAGGGGGATGAAGATGCGGCGGGGGAAGTTGGTGAGGTGGTTGAAGAGGGGGACGAGGAGGAGGAGGAGGTAGAGGAAGGTTTCGAAGTCGTAACCTGACCATTCACAATGAACGAGCCTCGAGCTTGCGAACAACAATTCGTATTATTCTTTCCACAGCAGAAACTCCCATCCTGACATTCCGTAATCGGGACATGTGAGTTCCGCAATGGCGTTCCATTAGGCCTACAAAACACAGTCCATATTAGCACATGTCATCCCATCCCATCCCATCCCCGTCCCCCTCCCAACCCCCACCATTTCCTAAAACACCAAACAATAAACTCACCAATTCGGATTCCCTGTATTAATCCCCGTCGCCGCAACACAAAGCTGCAAACAATCCCCTCCCCAATCCCTAGCCGAACAACTCTCCCTCCAAAGAGTGGGCGCAACATCGTTATGGCACAGTCCCTGACTGGTACAAGTATCCGGACTCGTATCGTTCAACCGACAGCACATGCCTCCATTATTACTACACGGTAACCAGCGATCGTACGGGACATTGCCCAGTCGTAACCGATTGATATCGGTGCCGTTGGGGAGGAAACAGGCTGCACTGGTGAGATGTGAGGAAGTCGTGAGGAAGAAGAGGAGAGCGGGGAGGAAATGTCGTGGCATTTTGAGGATGTGGAGGTGCGCGAGTGGGAAAGAGGAAGAGGAGAGAGAGAAGGGAAGAAAGAAAAACGGTCAAAAGAGGAAAATCAAGACAAAAGGTGAGGTTGTTAGTCGGCGGCAACGCCTTCTTTCCACATTTAGCAACGATGAATATTCTAAGAACCAATCGGCCCTTCAAAAGACGGGCCAGACCACACATCTCATTGGAAGAATCCCTGAACTGGCTGCGCCTGGTGTGACTTGGCGTATGCAGCTGTCGATCCCGGTCTGACGGGTGAGCACCAGATGAGAACAGATGTCGAAGGAGCTCTGCCCGGCTTGCTGGGCTGTGTTTGGGCAAATCTGCGTGAGGCTGTTGCACTGCGCCTTCGTTGCGCTCCTCAGGCGACAGTTCGCCTCACCTGTCGGGCGAGCATCGCACTGCGGGTGACAAGATGCCTGACAGAAGAAAGACGATCCTGACCCTGGTCCGCAGCGGCACCTCGATACTGCACCAGACGGGTCGGAGATGACAAGTAGAAAAGGTTGATGAATGGAGTCCAGAGAAATTAAGCAAGAACAGACGAACCTTTCATAATGAAACTTCAATGATCCGATGCCGCTAATCCAAAGTTGATGACCAGAGACAAAATGGTAATGGTGTAGACGTCAATCTCGTCAAAAAGAAAGAAAAGAAGTAGGTAGGTATTAGAAGTAGTAACACAAATAAGAGTCGGGTCCGAAATCATCGCAACCTCGCGCTCAACCCTGCAAAGGCATCAGGACTGTGTCGTCCATTCATCATCATATCTGCCCCAAATTGAACACTTTCGTTGCTGACGTGCCTGTACCCATTCGTAGGCGCTGGCGACAAGCCCGTCGACATTCCATTCGGTCCATTCATGTTGCCAGCTCCTCCTAGACTTTCGTGCATCGTGCCATTAAGGGCAAATGGATTAATGTTTCCTCTCGAGGCCATCGAGCTTACGGGCATAGTCACCGAGCGCTTTGGTCCATGGGAAGTCGTCGGTGCCTGGACCTGGCCGCTATCGTGCGGCTTATGTATGCCCGCAGGCGGATTGTTCGCCTGTGGAAAATTGTACAAGGCAAGTATCGAATTGTTATCTTGCCGAGGCGGTGGATATGTCGCCTGATGTTGTTGTTGTTGAGGAGGATTAAAGGAATGTTGCTGCTGTGGAGGCGCCGATGCCGGGGACGAAAATGGCAGGAATGGCATAGTATTGCTGTGTTGTAATGTTTGTGGTTCTTGGTACATTACTTGCTGCTGTGGTTGCGAACCGGTGATCGACTGGAACGGCGAGGAGTTTTGTTGTTGTTGTTGGAAAGACGAATTGGTTTGAACTGGTTGATATTGCTGCTGCTGCGACTGATTGGCTTGAAACGGATTGTAGCTGTTTTGAGGTTGCGCCACGGCTGTCTGTGCAGATTGTTGGTGCTGCTGATGTACCACGTTCTGTGCATGCTGGAAGTTACTCACACCGAATGGAGCCGATTGATCGAAGCTGTTGGTAGGGTTGAAACTTTGGGATTTTGACGTTCGCAAAAATGGATTCGCCGGCCCTGTCGCCTGTTGCTGATTATAGTTTGTTTGCTGTTGCGACGGCTGAAACGGACTCGGCTGCGTGAATTGCTGGTATTGGGTGGGTATTTGCGGCATTGGAGGGGGTGTATAAGTTTGTAAAAAAGGGTTCGTTTGCGGGTGGCTCGCGTTGTATCCTCCTGTTGTGTTTGGAAACAGCTGTGGGTTTGCGGTCTGCTGTTGAGATTGCTGGAACTGGTGAGAGCTTTGAGGTGTTTGGAACGATGGGTCCTGTGTCATCTGCGGCCGTTGCTGCTGCTGAAAGATCTGCATATTTTGAAACGATTGATCAAGCGCTGTTTGCTGGGTTTGTTGTCCCGATTGAAGGAAAGGGTTCGACGAGATTGAAGGTGACACTGTTCGCTCCATGAATGCTCCACGTGCACCAGTCTGGCCTTGGGCAGGAGGCGGAGGGAGAGACTTGTGGACATTGATGTCGAACGGGTTGTTGGTTTTATCGCCCCGGGGCATTGTCCGAGTCTTGTCCACAGTGAGGCCGTTTGTGAACCCATCTGCAAAGCCAATGTCTGCCAGTGGGCCTGGAGAAAGAGGACTATGCGTTCGCGACGAGCTCTTGCTACCTTCTCCTAACCTGACCAAGGTCTCCACTGATTTTTCCACATTACCATCGAGGCCACGAAGCACTTGCATGTTTCTCCTCTCATCAGTGAATCCCATCTCCCTCAGATGTGTCAATTTCGTTTCGAACCCGTCATCGCGACTACCTCCAACCTCAGCACCCAGAAACTTGGCAGGTTTCTTATCCTTTGGAGGAGGTGACGGCTCGCGGCCAAAACCGCTTAATCCTGGAGAGGAGGGAGGACTCAAAGTATTGGTGCGGATTGGGAACGTCGATGATGCAGCGCGTAAGCTCGGGAAATGGAATCTTTTGCTTGGCTTCGGAGGAAGAGGAGGCGGTCGCTCGTCTGAGCTTGTGCTGCCAGTATTTTGACGAGACCCTGGAGCAGAGTCGACGGCGAATGCTCTCTGTTCGTATTTTTGCCGGATAAAGCGTTCCATCACTCCCTCTATTTCGTCGGCATCGATGGGTATGGATGGTTTGGTGTTGCGAGGGTTGTATGCATAGTTGGAATTGACATTGCCAATGCGCTTCATATTCTGGACTTGGTCAGTATCCGTATGATGTCTCAGCGCGTTGTCCCTTACATCGACTTGGTCGTTGCTCCAACTGTCCATACTGAGAGATTTGACCTTTGAGATGTGGGTGCCGAGCTTGCGGTGCAGCGCAGCACATCGTATACAGAGGAATATCCCCAACTAGTGTAATGGTGAGCTTACATGTCGAGAGATGAGGAGTTCACGTCTCGTCTTACACTCCAGCTTGCCCATCCTAAAGCAGTCGTTAGCAGGGGAATCATCCGAATACAGAGAAATGCATGCGAACCTGGATTCCTGGTAGCACAATCGGCACAGCGGTCGTTGCCCGGGACAGTCTTGATCAACTCTTGCAGACCGCGCTCGTTGCGCACCTGCTGGCGCTTGTTGACTGAGGCCATGTTTGTCCGGTCGGGGAGAGAATGGGCACGCGGACCGTTGGGAGGAATACGAGAGTAGTTTGTGGTCGACGGTAGCACGTTCGCATTTGGCTGTACCAAGGATCAGGGGCTGAGTTGGAAGCTGGCGAGGCTGGGTTGTCTGGTCGTGTGTTCTGGGCGCGTTCAATGAAGGACCTCGGGGATTCATGGGGAGGTCTAGGACGGAGGATGGGGAACAACAGTCGACATTGCTCTTGGTGGTAGGTAAAGATGGAAAGGAGGTGGACACGAGGGAGTGGGTGCAATCTTGTATCATACAATCATACTAGTCAACTAGCAGAAGGCGTGAAGGTGAGGTACGGAGTCCGCTGAAGAAATACGCCATCCGACATCAGCGATGTTTGCTTTGGGCTTGGGTCCCACGTAATGCCAATTCACGGGGCATCAAAACACACTGGCACTGTTCAGGGAGGGCCTTTTCTTTCCTGCTTACTATGTAATTACTACCTAGATACCAGTGGTATGCATACAATTACCCCGGATCCACTGGGACAAGCTGTGCAGGGTGCACCACTTGTCTCATTGCAATACCCTTGCATGGACCGAGTATGTCTCTGCTTTTCCTTCTCTGATGGTGTTGACGGAGGATTTAACGAGCCCATGGCACTTTTCTACAATACAGGGGATTGTCGCTGGAGATGAACCACGATGGGTTGTCGCTGGAGACGAACCGCGATGGGTTGTCGCTGGAGACGAACCGCGATGGATTGTCGCTGGAGACGAACCACGATGGGTTGTCGCTGAAGATGAACCGCAATGGGTTGTCGCTGAAGATGAACAGCGATGGGTTGTCGCTGGAGACGAACCGCGATGAGTTGTCGCTGGACATGAACAGCGATGAGTTGTCGCTGGACATGGCTTGAATTCACCTCACTTAACAGTACTGTGGTGGGTAAGATTACTACGGAGGTACCTGAACCTCCTACCTCCTACCTCCTAGTATCAATTGAACCGTGTGAGGCATTAGCATTGCAGCCTCGGCATCTCAGGCATCTTCACTAGCGCCGGCGAAACTCCCTTCTACAACCGACAGAAATAAAACTCTGAACTTCAGCGGCAAGACTTTCTCTCTTCAACATACAAACGCTAAAAATTCACACACGCCATAAAAGCATCAGCAATTGAGGGCACCGTCTCCGGACGTGAGCTACCATGAGAACGCAGACCGTCATGCGGAGTGGAGAACAAATACAGCAGATCGATTATGGGTGCGGTGTCTTTCTGTCCGAAAGGACTGTGGGAGAGACCGCAATGATTGGTCGCACATCTCTTTTGTGCAAATAGCTATTGATTGTTGTTTGAGGATGGCTATGTGTTTGAGGATGGCTATGTATTTGAGGATGGCTATGTGTTTGAGAGTGATGGGGATGCTGCTGATGATGATTTGATGGGCCTGATATCACGTTGAGAAATTGAGAAACTTCACCATGTATCTCGAAGCACCTGCGATATCAATCCTGAGATGGAGATGGATCTTGAAGAGTGAGCATCGAGTCTAGGTTAGGGACGCGATAATGTAAAGTCAAATTCATGTGTATCGAATCCCTCCAGGCTAGACTTGCATTCTTCCGTTGATATCATAAGCTCACTGCCATCTGCTTTTCATTGAACTTGATGATTAACATCCCGCAAACAAACAGCTGTTACGTCACATGTTGGATTAATTAACATTTGTGCTTCGTCAAAAACCATCCAACAACGCGTCCTCACCTCCACGACCAACACCAAGGCCCTACGGTCAACTATACCACAACCACATCCACATCCACAACTCACGCACTCACAACGCGTCCACTGCCCACCCCATCATGTCGTATCGTCGCCCATACCGTCGTGGAGCCGGAGCATATCGCGGGTCCAGAGCCGGCTATCGCTCCAACGATAACGCAGCATTTGAAGAATACGATGGCGAAAAACTCAGTATTCGAGACATCCAACACCACTTCTGGAAGAGCGAAAGTGATGGAATGACTGGTTTCGGTGAACACGCAACACTCAACAACTCAGCCAGTAACAAAGATGGTCTTTCTTACGTTCTTCTCTTCCGCGGTGCTAATCCCAGATGGAAGTCCGACAACATCATCTTCGTCAAATCGAATCTCGATATTCTACCCGACTACTACGAGCGCACAGATGAATGGATCGACCAGTACCCACGTGATATCATCGAAAAACACGTAGCTCCCGAGCCGGCGCCAACATCCTCACGCATGATGACCCGTGATGTCCGCTTGGAGCTGGAAGAAGAAGAAAAGGCCAAGGTTTCGGAGCCAGCAGAGGCTACTGAAACGCCGGAGAAGCCCTCGAAGCCGTCACTGACCCAACTCTTACCAATTCCTCCACTTGACTACACGCCGTCAGTGAAAACCCCCATCGCTGTCTTCGAGCAAATTGGTGGGAGACAGACTGGTGAGAGCTTCAAGTTTGCAGGTTGGTTCGAGCTTCAGCATGTTGCAATCATCGCGCCTTACTCTGAACCACTGAAGAGATTACTTGCACAAAAGTGGCAATCCGAAGTGGATAAGAACGGTGAGGTGATCATGAAACCTCGTGATGAGAAACGTTGGAGGGAGAGTTTCGAGCAAGAATGGGCCGTTGTCAAGTTCTATGCTCTGCAAGAAGGTGACGAAGCACCTCCTAAGCTTGTTGTGGACAAGGCGCCACCCAGGAAGTCGGTCAATGATCTAATTGCGGAGATGAAACTAGGCAAGGAGAACAGCGACAGCAACGCTGGCGCCAGCGCCGAAGCAGAGAAGGAGGCAGACAGCAAGGAAGAGCAGAAGGCTCTCGATGAAGAGAAAAAGGCCCTCGAGGAAAAGCAAAAGACTGCTGAGGAGAAAGCGGCGCGAGAAGCAGCAGAGATCGGAAAGTGGGCTGCTTTCGGAGGTGGTGGACATAGGGAACATGATGAACTTCTGCTAGAGAAGAGAAGGGAGGATGATCGCATCTTTGATGAGAAGAGGGCTCAAGAAAAACGTGATGCGGACACAACAACCGAAATCACTCTGGACAATCCAGCCGCAGAGCCAGCATACGATGCGGACCCACCAGTCGATGCAAACGCAAAGATCGAAGAACCTCTTAAGTGAGAATGGGTTTCCTCCATGCGAACAGAGTAGGTTGAGATACAAACATGAGCTTAGCACACCCACCGTGAGCCGGGCTGATGGTTTTATGTAGAACCAAAAAAAAGCATCACAAAATAAGATAGCGATGTTGACATCCATGAACATACGAAAACGGCGAGATGATAACCATAGACTGGTTCGAAAATTGTACGTTACAACCTTTTTTGCCGAGTCAAGCCGCTAGGAATCACTACTAACATATAGCAGCAAGATCTTGGGCCATCCGGCATCTAAAGTGTGTCTCCCAGCGTAGCAACAGGTTTTAGATGATGCCAGAACTTGCACAATTCAATTATAGAAGCTGTCATGATCCAATCACGACGAAACGCTGTATTCAAGTCGTTAAGATTCAAGATTTGCAAAGAGGTCGCAGTATTTCAAAAGTCCCTAGCAATATGGTGATGGTCTGGACTGGAACAAAGGTTCCTCATATATGAGTGGTTTCGATTCGCAATCTTCGAACTTCCCTTTGCCTAGTTACAAGTCTTTGATTGCCCAGACTTATACCCCGATTGTTGGCTCTGACTTTAACATAGTTTTACCCATCTCGATAGCATGAGGGTCCCATCTTGTTTGCAGCCTTGCTTGTTCCAGGGCCATGCATCTCAGGCACTGCAAGTGGCTATACAGATCAGTGCAGCCTGGTTGGAATGCCACCACTAAGAACCGGTTGGTGCGCAGGGCTTGACAGCAGTTGATCACGATCGAACCACGTTCCCAACAATCTGCTTTTCAATGCATCCATCAAATTCACCATGAAAAATAACATGATCATATCATGCACATAAGTCTGTCCATACTTCAACGCATCTCATGCCTCGTTTTGATGTGGTGATAATAACCCCCCGCATCGACTGCGGCAGATATCTCCAAGGCCTTCACATCATCTCTGAGAAGCATGGAGTGTCTTCTTTTCACAACAATCCAACTCCGCAGCTGCAATCATGGCGTGATGCTTACAAATCTCAACGTCAACACGTCCATGGTCAATATTTACCACAACCCATCCCACAGAACATCCAAAAAAAAAAACAGACTCAATTTTCTCCGCAGCAGCAACACTTGGGCTTTTTAATTGCTCCCTCCGTTAGCCGCAGAATAAAATATATATGGAAATATGCAGCCGGCGAGGGTCGTGTGCCATGTCTATTGCCTACACTTGGGGGATATTCTACGTCGCAGACTGAGATGAACAATGGATATCTTAGCTCAGCATTGACGCCTTGTACACAGGATATCGAGCAAGTGTATCTCAAATCAGATTCATTGTGGATGAGATCGTCCCGGTGGCTGTATAGCAAACATCTACTTGCTGCGGTGGATTAGCGAGGCCGCGTTGCGAGGGTACGATAAAGGTAGGGATTTCATCATGCCGGGGTTTTGGGCGACATGATGTTATCAATTTTAATCTGAGGAGGACGCTAAGCTATAGAGCACGACAAGGTAAAAGAGTCGGATAGTCGGTGATGAGATGTGATTTGGGGTCTTATGTTTTTGTTCGTTTTCAGCTTGAGTAGTCCTTAGTTGGTTAGGGGAGAGATGGGACTATATACTAAGTAGTAGAGAGGTTGTAGCTTAAAGACTGCAGTGGTCTTGGTGCAGTTGGTGTTAGAATTGTAGTATGATTTGAACATATGAGATGGTAACATTGCATGTTTTTTTATCATCGAATGGCGCATTGTTTTATATGCTAGATTTACGGACACTTTCTTTGTGATGAGCGCTTCATGGTATATTCGCAAGAGATTGCCGCGTCTTTTCAGAAAGTGATTGGGCTGTGATGAGAGTCATGATAGTGGAGGGGAGGGTGCATTCTGATTCTTAGGCTTCTGTTTGTTGGAGGCAGAATTGGGAGAATTGAGGCAAAGGCTTTTTTTGATAAATAGAGATGTCATTTACCCACTGTATCAAGCCTTCAAGACCTTGGTACAGATGATATGCATAACCTGAACCGAGGAGTTACAGTTGAAGATACAAGTTCGTCGGTGATTGCGGGCCTCTTCATGCTACCAGATCAATAAGTATCAGGCATGATTTTCCATTACCACAGACTTAAGAATGATCAGAAATACGTCTTTGCAACCTCATAAAAGTCTTTCTTCCTGGACTTTGCCTTCTCCCTCTCCAGTTCAACGACACTGTCTTCAAGCAATGTGAGGAATCTTTGCTGTATTGCAGGGCCAATTACGAAGTCTCCCACATGCTTTCCAGCTCCCCAACCAAATGGAACGACAAGCCTTCGTCTACCGGCTGTGTCTAAGATGACAATGGCATCTAGAGGACGCTGGCCTCCGCCAAGTGGATGTAGCAATCCTAGCTTGAGAAAGTGGTTGGCTGGGTTCCCTTGTGCTTCCACTATTGGCAAGGAAAGAGGGGAAGATGCCATTATGGAGGACAGCGCAGTCGGAGACCGAGCAAGGACAAGAGCTTGAAGATTTGGTGAGATGTGTAACAAAGACGGAAGCGCGTAGCTATTTTTTCAGCGATGAAAGGGGATAGTTTCAAGCAAACTACTCACTGCAAGACTGCCAGCGGAACTGTCAAATCTCCCAACACACAGAGTACAAACAGAGACTTGTTAGAATCGTAGTTTTTGAAGTTGTTTCCATCAAACTGTGTCGCATTTGGAGTTGGTATGGTGGTCGGTGAATCTAGTAACTCTTCGGTAACGAAATTCCATGCTTCTTCTGGTGGTATCAATCCGATGTCTGCGATCTCGTCGCTATCTTTGACTCGTTTCGCTTGACCAGTGTCGTCGTCGGCATAACCCTCATCTCCGGGCGAGCTTGAGTAGGTCAAGGGTCGTTTGCGAGAGCTTTCCATCTGCTTGAGCGGTGGTTTCTGCAGAGAATGAAGCTCATGATGGATCAGAGGGAGCTGTTGGTTTAGTAAGACATATGGCAGAAGGATGGACGTGTATAGAGATGAATAAGCGGGGCCAAGAGGGACACTTCTGGAAAGACGTGATGCGTCTTTAGGTGAACCAACAACAAACAGCTGGAGTCACGACTGAGCCGACGTTTGCCCTTTTTTGATATATAAGACCATGTTGAGGTCCTTTCCACCATGATCACCACCAACCGCTGGCCATGACTCCGAAGGACCTACGTCTGCTGCAAGCCAAAATCTGGAAAGGCCGCGTTCCGCTTGAGATACGCCTAGCAAGTAATGAGTGCAAGACTTACGACCAGTCTGATGCCTTTATGGTATAATACTATCTTTCTGGACAGCATGGGGACTTTTCTGACAGCGTCCACAGATCCTAGTCCCCCGCCAGTCCTACATCCCACTCCTCCTCCCCAGGCTCCACGCTTTCTTCCACGATTCACTTATAAACGAACAAGCAAACTCTTGGAATGGCTGGTTGTCTTACCAAGATGTGCCCATGAAATGGCACCTTCCCATCGGGTTGCTATATGACCTGTACTCAGGCGCCAGTGAGCAGCTTCGCGATACACACGACGATCGATCTGATTCTTCGGATGGACAAGATACTACACAAGGTACACGAGCTTGGAAGCTGACACTTCACTTCCAAGAATGGCCAAAAGAAGCGCTTGCACAGCTGGATAGTGAAGGCAAAGTGATGCAGGATGCGTTCACAAATAGTGTCAAAGAGGTAGGCGTTTTGCCCACATTCGGTACAAGCGTCCAAGCTGACTTCTAACGTAGTCAAGTTTTGTTCGACATGGATCAGCCAAGGTCGTGATGGCTCTTAGTAAAGACGATTCGACCCAGCTGTGGCATGCTGTCGAAAAGAGTATGTCTTGAACAAAACATTGCATGAATTATAGATTGATAGTTGCAGATGACTTTGCCCGCTTCAGCGCAGTTAATCAAAAGCTATTGAACCACCCAGGGGCTGCGTTGAAACACGTCCCCATGAAGGTCTACCTGCCGGCTGCCTCGAGCAGCGACGATACTGCGGGACATTTGCGTGTGGTCCAGTCTCTGGTAACTCCCTCAATATCTGCCCGTAAGATCCTCTTCAAAGGTAATCCAAGCAAAGCTAATATCTCATCGCGATAGGTCAACCTCAGACACTTGGAACGGCGTTGAATTCCATGCTGCCTTCACTTTTTCCAAGCAGAAAAAATTGTCTCATAGCATTGCCAATTCTGCAGGGCTCTATTGTGCCTCTAGGCGTTAGCATTGAGACATTAGCAGAAGTTGCGGCTTATGCTGATGGGTTCCTTCGCATCACAGTTGTCATGAGATGATGGTGGGTTGTGACCACGAAGTAATCAAACATTTAGCATCATCATGGGACCCACTTGCTCGCCCACCTGGGACCTATAATATTCACCTGTTCCATACCTAACAAAGTTTGACCATCTTCCACTGGGTATGGACAACGATAAGATCCTAGTTGCCTTCAAGATTGAACAGACCAAAATCTACCGACTTCAATCCCGAGTGCAAGTCGGGACGTGTCCAGCATCAGCCTTACACAAATGGCTTCAGTAACAACATGATTGCGGTTCTACCAGAATTAGTCGGTCTAGCATACCATTACCTACCATGTTATCGGGTTAGAAGACGTTTGAACGGAGACCAACTGAATTTGTCAGCGCCTCTAGACAGTCCTGGCCATTTCCGAGCTGCGTTGATGTCCACGCAATAACATTTGCAAGTGGTGGAAAAACTGTGCATCGCAACGCACCCGATCCTTGGATCTTGAACTGGAGAACCGTAGGGGATGGTGAGAAGAAGAATGAGCAATAAATGAGATCAATCTACAATGCATATAATGGTTGGATTGACGACCTCGCATCTTCTCCGGTCAAACTAACAGCAGGTTCTCAGTTACCCGTTGTTTTATTCTGTGATTCTACTCAATACTCTACCTATTTCGCGGACTGATGTTGTACCTCTACTATATATCTGTCCCCGCTCTCCGTCACAAGTACTGTTTACCTAAGCACTCCTCGACCATTTCCTGCACTTCCATCTTCAATTCTGTTGAAATATCCGGAGTCTTTGACGAGGCCCTGGACGGGGTAGACGAGGCTTGTTAGCTTCGATGCTTCATGTTGCACTGTTCTCGTTAACTTATGTTCCTCAATTACTGCGAGAATGGCCTTTGTTTGATCCGAGGTTTCTTGGATTCTCTCGTTGGCAATGGTGAGGGTACCGGCTATTCTACGTAGAGTTTACGTTCTTTGATGACCTCCTGGATGTCCGCCATCTCGGCAGTTTGTTCTTGTCCTGCTTCGGTCATGGTCATGGTTGATGAGGAATTACCCAGGCTCAGCTTTGCGTTCTTCTCGAGTCTTCCGTTCATGACTTTCCTCACGCTTAACTTGCCCGCCACCGCCTTGAAGAGGTCAAGAATTCTACTCCCCTTCTTCGTGTTCTTTACGGCCTCTTTGATCGATTCTTCTGCATCTATAATATTAGATGATGGTATCGACTCACCACTCCGAGGCGCAAGCGTCACCATTGACACCGACCTCTCCGTCGAAAGGCGCATTCGCTCTCCATCCTCGTGATGAGAAGATGTAGCGGGGTCGTGGATAGTCAGTTTGGAAGTTGATTAGTAGCGGTGATCTGTAAGACAACTCGCCGGGATGAGATGGGTGCGAGACGGCAACATTTGTCTCGTTTAGCGGTTCTGTAGTGAGCACCTTGCATTCGATGGCAGGGTGACGGAGAAGGAGAAGACGAGGATCCGTCCACTTTTACCTGGCGTTCTCCCATTCCATCGTTCCTTGTGCTGGCGGCATCGTCTTACCCCTCTCCTCTTCCTTACCCATTGTCTCGTTACTCATGGTTTCAGGCATGTCAATGTTCTCTGGCGGTGGTTTCGTAAACCGTGGTCGGGCAGTTACCTCATCGGGATCATTTTCGACCTCGAGCGCCGTACACCCACCGATCTATCTCCATGACAAAAACCCAACTCTCTAGGACCAAAGAGGCTTCCGTGACTTCCCTGAGCGAGGCCTATAAATATATATATGCAGCGTGGACAAGTACCGGTCCCTGTAATACCAATTCCACTTGATTAATCGCCCTTTGATGAAGCATTCGATAAGTACGGAGTATACCCTGCACACTGCATCTTTTATGGAGGTGGATAGTGAGTATTAATAGCCTCTCGTAAATTTCGCCTTGGCGACCTCGATGGATATATATTCTAATCCCGATAGGTTAGCTATCGGGGAGTCGTGCTGTCAATGTCTGCTTCTAACCTGTCGCTGTATACCTTACCAAGACGATTTCTTCACCTTACACTTGAACCGCTCGTAAGCTCGCTGGAAACATGAAGCTCCTACTCATCCCTACTGCTCTGGGACTCTTTACCCAGTTAGTTTCCATTCTTCTTCTTCGCCGAGGTATATCAAGACTAAGGTTTATAGGTTAGCATTAGCATGTCGATGCAGCTTGACAGATGAACAGCTACAGCAACCTGGAAGTCATCTCTTGCAAGATTTATTCACAAGGAAAGCGTGCTGGTGGAACCGTTGGTTTGAACAGCAGCGGAGACCAGGTTTGTTCAAAGAAAGCTACCTTATTATGATAGATGAGTCCTAACAATGACAGTGTTCTATTCCAGGGAACCACGCGTGCTTCAACCGAGTGTGTAATAAGCTCAACACCGCAAACGTCCAGCCTGCTTCAGATTGTAAATGAGGCGGGGAGCCTAAGGGTGGAGGGTGTGTACGAGCCACTTGGATGGATTGGCCAGGGCCGTTTCTTTGGCGCCTTACCACAGTAGTTCTACATCATCAGCACGACCAACGGGCATTTTGACGCAAAAACTCTGCCAAAGTTATCAAACGAGCTTTCCCAACGCCATTGCTCTCTGGTTTATTCTTCTCCGTTTCCCCTTCGAATACATCTTCATCGCCCGTGATCTTCGTTTCTTTGCCAGAGCCTTCGTCGTCAGACTGCTCGCCAATCATCATCGATCCCACAATCCCACATCTCTTCTCGTCACGCCCTGATCCGTCCTCCTCTTGCTCTACCCCCTCATCACACACCCCTTCTCCACCCACAATCGTATTCCTCACCTCCTCTTGACTATCATCTCCCTCCTCTTGTCTCTCTTCTTCATCCCCCACACCCTCATCATCCACAATCATCTCATACTTCCCGTGCCTATCCCCTTCCCCTTCTTCCTCTCCACCCCCCTGACCTCTATCCTCATTCCCCATACACTCCTTACCACCCTGATCACCACCGCCCACCCCACCCCCAAAATCACAACCCCCATCCATCAAAACTTCCCACCCACCAACTCTCCTCCCAGGCCCGCCCCTCAACAACGCAATTTCCCCATCCCCTTTATAGTCCTCACCCTCCCCATCCCCATACCCAGCTTCATTCCCATCCCCCTCCCCATCCCCATCCCCATCCCCATCCCCATCCGACCCAAAACCCCCCCTCAAAAAAGGCCAATCCACCTCCTCACCAACACCAAAAGCAGCCATTCCATCTCCAAACCACGGCAAACAAGGCCCAGATTTCCAATCACCAAGAAGCACCGCGAATCGAGCATGAGAAGGAGGAAAGGGACAAGCTTGATACGAAAAGTCGAACAGCCCATGATGTAGAGGGTGAATGTGTTGGTTCCGGAGGGGGTGATCACTCGGACGTAGTCGCGGTTGGGGAATGGGCATCGTTTCCTCGCGCTTGGGTAACTGTATCTCCTGTGTCATAATTTGTCGCTTCGTGTAAGGTAAAGATACGGAAATGTTCTTTTGACGAGCCATCAGGGAGGTCATATACCTTCCTTCAAAACAGCCCTTCTACTTCATCACCACATCAGTCAGTGATGAGTATGGTTAATGCCGGATCCGAATCACACATGCATTGCCAGAACGCAGACAAAGAGTCGAGCATCAACGCCCTGATCATTACTCACAGTCCTATTGACCATTTATATCACAACGTAACAGTAGGACCCCCTTCTCTTTCCTTTTCCCAAACCTATCTCGCGTGGATATTTACATCAGAGATCATTTTTGAGAATCTACAAGCGAAAGTCCGAAAAACTCCAAAACAGCCATGTCACCACAATAACTTTTGGTATCCTATCCGCATCCCCGATTATATGCTCTTCTTACAACAACTTAGCCTGCTTACCCTGGGCAGCAGCCAAGGCACCAGACAAAGCGTATTGGGATTTGATGCCTTCGACACGGTGGGTGGAGTTGATGTTCTTGACGAGTGTGATTTGGTAGCATGTCGCGGTACCTTGGCGGGAGGCGATGGTGGAGAAGGCGAGGAAGTATTCCCAAATCTGTTTTCAATGTCAGCAATTACCACGTATCACAATGCAATCAAAGGAGAGACTCACTCTGAACCACCTTTTACCGTACTTAGCAACAACCTTATCCTGGTTACCCATCCAGTTCCTGTACCATTTCCAGAGAGTAGCAGAATAGTGCACACCAATAGTATCGATTTGCTTGATCTCGAACCCAGCACCTTCGAGCTTGTCCACGAAGAATCCGAGAGGAGTTGAGGCATCGGCACCAGGGAAAACGTATTTGTTCATGAAGAGACCCCACGTAAAGTCCTCATATTGCCATGGCTTACGAAGACCAGCGATTTGTAGGAAGAAGATACCGTCGTCTTCGAGCATGTCGTTAACTTGCTGGCAGAAAGAACCGAATTTGCGAACACCGACGTGCTCAGCCATCTCGAGGCAGGTGATCTTGTTGTATTTGCCTTCGGGGACGGGAATATCGCGGTAGTCCATGCATAGAATTTTGGATTGCTCCTTGCTGATGCCATTTCTTTCAAGACCGCTGTTACCCCATGCGGTCTGGTTGCGACCAAGGGTAATACCGGTGACGCTGGCGCCATAATTGACCGAAGCGTACTTGGTGAGAGTACCCCATCCACAGCCAATGTCGAGCATGCGCTCGTCTTTCTTGAGTTCGATTTTCTCGCAGACGACAGCGAGCTTGTTGTCTTGGAGCTGTTCGAGAGATTCTTCCTTGTTGATGTCGGAGATGATGCCGGAGGTGTAAATCATACGTGGGCCGAGGAACCAGCCGTAGAAGTCATCACCGCGGTCGTAGTGGTCACGGACTTGTTCCTCATCTGGGTACAAATTAGCCAGTGTTGGTAACTTGAGACTTGAGAAGACCTACCTTGAGAGCGAGAGTGCAAGATAACCTCTGGAATCATACCAGTCACAAAGAACCACATGAGACTGATAGTGAACCTGAAGCTAGACCAATCGTGCCTGTATTCCAAGACCTCAAGACAATCACCCTTGAAGTCGACCTCACCAGCAAAGTATTTCTCGTGGAAGGTCTCCATTGGGATTTTGTTGCGTCCATAGTACTTCTCCTTGTCCTCCTCTTTGTGAAATGTGAGATAGTGTTCGATTGGCTTGCCTGGTAGCTTGGCCTTCTCGTTCTTACGAGGAGAGAAGCTTGACGTGCACATCCAGAAGGTAGCTAGGACAGGGAGACCGGTAAGGAGGAAGAAGAAGATCCACGTCTTCCATCCTCCGCCTACCATGCGTTTGAGGTACCAAGGGACACCAGCGAGAAGGGCGACTAGTGCATAGTTATTGAAGTGGTCGGCGCCAGGGCCGTCGGCTGGGAGGGGCGCATTCTTGATGGCTGCGTACTGTTGGGAACTCAATCAGCTTCGTATATCTTCGTATGGTGTACAAGAATTGAGCAAAAAGAGACTGCCTTTTACAAAGGAGAGAAAGGTACCTTTGTGGTTCGCACACCGCAATCTTCAACTGGGACCTGTTCTGGCCTGGCAGCAGGAGTCTCGATGTACTCGAAGCTCTCCTCGGAGATGACCGATTGCTTTTCGGCCATGGTGTAAAACTGCGATTGAAAGACAGGAAATATGTTTCCTGTCGTCTGGGTGGTTAGGGAAGATAAAAAGTCCAAGTCCAGCCGCTTCAACTTGGTAGATTCGGACGCGAATCAGGGTCCAACAAAATTGCTCCTATTCTAGCTGCTTTTGGCGGCATAAGAAAGCCATTATTTGCTTTCCTTCAATTGTTGAAATGTGTCGTGCGTGAATCAATGATTATTTCTCAACACTACGATTCTACAAGCAAGTTATGTCTCACACGTGCCTGCATATCCGTATCTACTCCGGCATGCTCGAGATACCCCTCGATCGACCCATATCGAGTCCGTATGTGCTCATCCACAGCCTTCACCAGCTCAGCGTCACAGTCTGCAAAGCTATCTGGCAACCCAATCGAATTGATTTCCTTCAGTCTCTCTGTCCTCTCACTGACCAGCTCTCTTTGAGTGAGCATGTAATCATACTGTGCCGCACCAAGCTCAATATGCAGGAGCATCAACGTGAATAAGACGGTCAAGCCTGTTCGATCTTTCCCTTGCGTGCAATGTACCATGACTGGAAGCTGAGCAGCATCTGCTAGAACACTGAAGAATTGATGGACTTCCTTTGTCGAGGCATCCGTCGAGTCGACCGCGAGTCCTACCTAAGCAGCGCCATCAGCATTTCGTCACGTTTCGTCCGAGGAATGGACCTACTAGACCTCTCGCCGTCATAACGTTTTCTCCCAGTACCCGAATCCCCTCCGTCCGGTGTCCAACCGCCATCCGACCAATCAACTTGAAGGTATTTCCCCACGATAGTTGGCTAATGAGCATTTTCGAGTAGGCATTTCCATTGAAATTGATATTGTGGTACGTTACTCCAGGTATCTGCACTACTTCTGCAACAGCATCATTGGACTGTGGTACCGCTTCCGATTTGGCGACCTTGGCTTTCCGCTTTTCAGCGTTCTGGATGTGTTCTGTCTTCGTCCTGAGGTCGATGATCGATTTGATCTTGTACTCTGACACAATCTTTTCGCGATCTTCAGTGGAGGCATCATCTACCGTGTGTGAGATATGCTGTTGAAATAAAGCAGACAATTGAGCTGTCACTGACCTGGACGAGCAGAGCGATAAAGTTTCCCCGTTTGCATAACCTTGCTCTTCACCTGTTCGTTGATCGTTTCACCAACATCTCGAAAATTGAGAATCGTGGGTAGAGGCGACATATTGGTTGGCAATTTCTTCAGTTATAATGGCTTGTACAGTTCAATGTTCGTTTTTTTGGTTTACAAGTGCATACGTTCACACGGAATGCAGGAACAATTCAGCCTTGACAACAAAGAAGGCTAGACACTACGTCATCGCCGAATCATGAGATTTCATAGAACGCCCACGCCGCACACCGAGTTCAGTCGTGAAACAGTATATGGCCAATTTTGAACTTATTGACGATGAAGCTAGATTATTAACATCTCTTGGCGTCGCTAGAAATCTTTAGGTATCAAGTCTTAATCAACAGAGTCCAATGGTAAGATTACAGAATGTTGAAGCCACTGTAATACTACAATAAGCACCAAAGCCGACTCCTCGAAGCCGATACGAAGTCTATTCTCTCGCATTCTACGAAACTCAGCCTCCAGCCCATAGCCTCCTCCCTGCCCCTCCCTACTCACAGGTATTTCGTACGAAGCTCCGAGGTATCAGTCGTGATACAGACGGATGTCCGTGTTCGGTTTTTGTATTTTTATCCTTCTTCGCACGAGCTCAGCTTCGGCAAATCTCCACTTCTTCTCTTCGTAATGTTGGTGGTTCTGTGTTCGACAAGTGGAAGCCTCAACGCCTCCATCCTTGATCCTGTACCAGTGATCACAGGCACAAGAACTTGATATGTTTGTACGCTTGCCTCTGGCTCAATTGAGTTTACAGGATTCCATTCTGAAACTGAAGACTGAGAGAGAATTCAAGAGCAGTTTGAGTGGTGGTGGAGGAGACATCGTGGACTGTGTGGTTCGGCATGAATTTATGCATGAAATCACCGGCTATGAAAATCTGGGTTCCGTGGAAACTCAGAAATAGGGTATATAGGTGCCCCAAGTACACCAACCGGGGGTTGAAGCAATGAAGTCGTGGACAGCGATGGCTTCCGTGAAATATAAGTTATAGTGGCCTCTGTCCGTAGCAAATCGATCTAGTGGTTTTCGTTAGCACTGACCTATGCTCTACTCACTAGTTTGAGCAGCCGGATTTTGATGCTATATGAACGCAGTCTGTGCGACTAAGGGGGTGTGAAATGTAACCTACATAGTTTGGTATGCGTGGATTTTAGGGTTGCGTATCTCTCTGCGGACCCTTGCTAGCAATATGTCAACCTCCTCTTTCTTCCACTTTGGTTCGTTAGTACCAGTCAGGAGACGCGAGAGCAAAGGGAAAGCTTACGCCGAGATGATTCGTGAACAAATACATCGCCCAGCCTTCCATGCCATCTTCCCATGCCATGCGATTGTATGCCCCGATTTGTTTGAGGCCTGGGTCTTTCGGCCACGGTCCTATAGGCCATTTGAAGGTCTGGTACTTGACGTTGACAAATCCAGCTTTCTTCATGAATTCTTCTGTGTGTTCAGCGATGCCAAAGGACTTCCCGAATACGTCACCGCACTCTAAAGCCATCGGGCCCCATTGCTCCAAGAAGGCACCTGCTATAGAGCCGTCGTCACTCTTGGGATGCACGCTAATTTCCGCCTGCTCAAAATATGCACCTGGTTTCAAAGCGTTAAATACCTCCGAATATAAGGCGTCGTAATCGGCGACGCAGCCATATATACACCGCGCGTGTATGAAGTCAAAAGAAGCCGGAGTGAATGTCCATTCCGACGTAAAGTCGTCGACGAAGAATTCGAGGTTGGGAGGAACGAGGTCAGGTTGTATTGGTGACAAGTCTGTAGCAGATACGGCTGCTGAAGGGAACTGATCGGCGAAATCGATTCTGAACCAATAAGCATAATTACTTTGGATCTTTACACCTTGATAGGTTTATAGCTCACGCCCAGATTCCTGTACCAGTACCTGCGCAAGTCAGTCGATAATATTCCGCGACACTTCTGGAATACAGCAGATGATACCTATGTCAAGCACTCTCTGAGGATCGGGACCTATCGGAGCGAGAAAGAGTCGGCCATCGAGGGAGAGGGTGAATATGTGGTGAAAAAGATCGAGGTTATCCTGGGCTTTGTCATCGTTTGGTCCCCAGTAGCTTCCAGCCCTGTAGCTGTGGTATCGTCTCCCGTTCTCGTATATGTAGTTGAGCACAGCAGAGCGTAGAGAGGTTGTCTCGGAGGCAGCATCACTATCCCCGTAAGAAGAATCACGATCCGAGTCGATCACGATAGATCCGGTCTGGTCGATATTTGCCATGCGGGAAACGAGGCATCAAGTGCGGCAGAAGCTTTCGGGGGCGACAAAGACATTATCTCTCGCGCGTGCGTTGTGTGGTAACAGTGAAATCCGGGGATGGGGAAGAGAAGTACAGTACGGACAGAATCCCATGTCTATCGTCGAGTAATAGTGGTGGGATGATCCCATAAGCATGGTCTCCCCAACCTTTGGGCAGGCGCGAACTCGCTTTTGCTTTTCAGGGTATATTGGCTAGATCTGGCCTTGTCGTGATATCCATGTCGCTTTGCTCTTTCGCAGTCCTTGTCCCGTTGTCACATTGAGAAATCAACGGACGGACTGAAAGAGAGGAGACGCAGGCCGACTGCAACTGACAGAGGGAGAAGTTGTTACGAGCTAATAGTGCGGCATGTACGGGTAGAGATAGGAGGCAGAGTTGAAGTTCTGGCGGCGAGGTCATCTCGATTGGTTCACATCTACGGTGAGACTCGGAGTAGTTCTACATAGTGGCCGGTGAGACTCGGAGTAGTTCTACATAGTGGTCGGTGAGACTCGGGGTCTGAGACGCGAGGGCTCTTTCCGACGAGTCGAAACGGATGGGGCCGGCCTCCCGATGCAGCGGGTCGGGCTTACATAGTATACAGTATAGTATCGAGAGAGATCCCGTCCACTGAGCCACTCACGTTATTCCACCTGGCCGAAAGCTTCATCTCTCTGTTCAACCAGAACTCTGTCCGAGTCTCTTCTGCATCCAACAGAAGTCGACACAGCCGCTGCACGGTTGACGACGAGGTATAAGATGCTGACTCTCACTCTCGCTCCGCTGGGGATCAGGCCTCCTCGATTCTGACCACCTCCATGGCCCGCCCACCCATACAGACATGTATCTGAACAATGTCTTTTGTATTCTTATCTCCTGCCTCTAGGAGACATGATATCTTTGTATTCTTACCGCCTGCTGCCTGCTTCTTACCGTCTGCTGCCTGCTTCTTACCGTCTGCTGCCTACTCCTTACCGTCTGCTGCCTGCTCATACAACCCTCGAGCCAAGTTTCCAGATCCGAAGCGTGCTTGCGCAATTCTATGTTTCGGCCAGGCGCTTTCGCGCGCCAAATTAAGATTGAACCAGGCCCCATCCTCCGTATTTCGCCGACCGAACTCCATATTGATGACCCAGAGTCAGACCATTGCTGTTGCTCCATCCAATACAATAAGCGGTCTGGTCGCCGCGATAGGTTTGCCTACATAGTATTGCTTCGCCACCGACACGTTCAGCATTGTTGATCATCAGACGGATCATATACGCAGAACAGCATTGGGCCCGGATTTCGAATTGTGATCAGGGACAAGGTGGTCAGATTCTGCGAGAAACTCGCCGAGTACCAGCAAGACGGTCGCATATTATTGTCCTTGAGCAGCGGGTGGATGCAGTGGCTTTGACAACCGACATACTATGTAAAACTCGGACGGGTCTATACTCAGCTCGACTCTCCAGCTCTACGGGCTAATTTGCATTGCGCTTTCCATTTGGGTTTCCCATCCTACGCAGTCTGCCCGCTGCCGGATTGGTTCGTGACCAAGGTTCAGCCAGAGTTGCAGCCAGTTGGACCACCATAATTGGCGAAACTCTCGGGTGCCTCGCTCTCGGATTACCCTCGCAATCGTATATTACTACCCAAAAGAGTTGCCTCGTGATCGTAACTACACTTTACTAAATTACGTTACCTAAAAAAAGAATTAAGGATTCTAGTACTGTGGTAGTATTAAGTCTACTAGTGGAAAGTATATTAAGAAGAGAATATCATTATTCTTAATGAATCTTCTTCTAAAACGGCTTTACGTACTCAAGGAGAAGTCCCAATTGAGCATGTGACGGTACGATTACGAAGTGTGTACGAATGCGAGGCACTCGAGAGGTTCGCCAATTATGGCGGTAGGCCTCCGAGACCTTCGTGAAGTGCCAGTGATTTGGAATGCGAGGAACCATGGCTAATTTAATTCTGGGAATGGGATTTGACCCTGATATTCGAAGAAATCCGAGACGTGGTGAATCAAGCTGCGAAAACAGCTCATCACGCAACAATTTATCTTAGGAGCTGGTTTGATCCTGTCGGACGGCATGGGCTCTGTCAGTCGCAAGCCATCACATGACAGCGAATCTTCCTTCCGTTGATCCACGCCGAGCTCTCTGCAGCCAAATGTGATCTGAAAGAATAGACTGGCACAAATTTGGACGACTCAGTGGACTCCCAAATCATCGTGGCTGTGTTCACGAAGCTACACGTCTCGGGCATGGCGTGCGACAACTTGAACTTCTCGTTTATTCTAGCGACCGATGCCGAGCGGTGATTGGGTCACACTCCAGTATCCTTGTCTGACGTTCTTGTGCTGTTGGACGATAAATCCTTCCCAGAGCCTCGAAAAGTCCTGCCAGAGAGTTGGACAGAATGACCCGGTCTGCAGAGATACTTTGTGCCGTTTGCCATGAGAAGCATGCAATGCTTAGACCTCAAGTAAGATCGCACGACGAATGGCGAAATAATCAGTCTAATCTATTTCTAGTTTGGCAAAAGCGGAAATGTACATCATTGTTGCTACAATCTTCGCCTCTTTCGAATTCAAGCTTTTTGAACCCGTTTCTCCAATGTGTGAATGGCACACGCGTACCTCGTCCCGTACCCGAAATGGGACTCGAAAGGAGTGAGAAGGCGAGCCAAACCGACGATGAGCATTGCGGAATGACCATTTCGACAATCGCAACATCAGATTGATCCATATCCTGCGCTTCAGCCACTCTTGTAACTGTTATGAAGCAAACTGTCTTTGCCTATAGTCTCAGCGCCGTCGCTGCTTCATAGCATCCACCCTCGCCTTCTTCATCTTGAATCATTCCCAAACAAGTCGTGGCTGTCAAGCATCCATCTAACTACCTCCAATCAAAAAAATCCATGTCAATCTCTCAGATACAACAAATTATGGCATCACGGAAAAGCAAAAACAGGATAAGAAGTCCTTACTAACAGTACTGGTAGTGTAAAAGACTTACGCGGCGACTGAGATGCTCATACGCCTGTTCTAACTAGGATAATGATGGCAGGAACGAGAAGGATGTTTAGCTGCTGACTGGCTTATAATCATGTAGGAAGCAACCCCAGTGAAAAGAAAAGGCTGTGACGCGATCCAGACCGCGACGATAATCCATGGCACAGTGGTACTATCAAATCATGTCCATTTCTGACAGGGCCTTGTTTCATCTCAAGAGCAGCCCAGAAAGTGAATTGACTCATTCGATCCAATCATTGTCCCATGGTGCAGCAGATCGCGGGTTGGGAGGCGAAGCTACTTGGCCAGGGTGCGAGATAAAAACGTCACTATGGAAGCGTCGAGGAGAAATGTGAGCGGACCGACAAGATGATTTGCTCAGCTTCCATCGCTCAGTTGTAGAAAATGGCGATTTTCAGGAGGAAGTTCCGTAGGTTCACTACTCGGTGTGAAGCTCTCGTTGCCATTGTGTTGAGCGGAAGCCGGTAGAGTGGACAGAAGGAGTACCTCGACCACGGTCATGGCAGACACTTCGTAGGTTCGTACGATTCAAACAAGTCCTAGGAGTGCTGTAGGAGCTAGGACGGTACTTTTCTCTTCAAGGTTCTACTATAATCTTACAACATGTATAGAACCTCGACCACGGTTATAGTAGACATTTCGTAGGTTCGTACGATTCAAACAAGTCCTAGGAGTGCTGTAGGAGCTAGGACGGTACTGTTCTCTTTGAGGTTCCACTATAATCTTACAATATGTGTAGATGGGGTTTGGGGTTAAACCACGTACTCACGAGATGACCTGGCTATATGATTTTCCAGTGTGAGTGTTGAGATTCGGAGTCAGTGTATATGAATATGACGGACTCGGTAGAAGTTCCCCGTGCCTTGAAGTTGAGTATCGATAATGCATATGTATGTGGGCTGTCTCCTTCCTCCCGCAAGTTCAATGAAAATGCAGAGAGACGAGGAGTTCCACATTACCGCTAGAACATCCAGAAAGTCATACAGATAATATGATACGAATGCCCTGGCCACAGTCAAAGTCTGCTGGAAGTCTCGTTGAGTTTCGACCTGGGAATTCTGATACCAGATATCTTTGGAATTCCAGATATTTCCATCACCTCATCCTTATACTGTGCACAATCACCCTACCGCCTTATGCATACCGGAAATGGATCCGGTGTGCATCACTGCTTGACTTAGTCCGGTTTATAAAACACCTCCTTCTCGAAGACCTCCCTTTCTGATCACAATACCGCAATTGTTTAATTGTTCACTTCACATTTCTCCCGTCGGTCACTCGTGTTCCTAAACTAAGCTCTTTTCTGTCTTGCCTTTCGTCCAATACACTGCCAGACGATCGCGTTTGGTGGTGCTACTGCGCCAGTGTTGACAATCCCGAGTCTCCGACACGCTTCTGCCAGCACTATCACCAACGACAACACCAACACGCACAACGTTTCTGTTACCCATCACAGTTTTTCAACCTGATCGCGTGCCATTTCTTGTAACGTCGATATGACAAAACTCAAGGCACAGGTGAGAGCCAACACACACAGAATTGATGGACCATTACTGATAGTAAGCAGAGCGTTGAGGATGGCGAAGTCCGCAAGCAGCAATCCATGCGAGAACGAATCGATCATATTCGAGACACCCTTCAAGGCGGCCGTCTTCGAGAGAGCCTCCCTCAAGATAGCAGCCTTCCAGAGAGCCGCGAAGACCCCGGCCTCGCCACCATCGTCGCTGAGATCAAGAAGGACATCGCTGCCGACACGAAATCCCACCAGAAAGAATCATTCGTTCGAGAGCAGGAGACGTTAGCGCTGCGAAACGAGATCAGTAATCTCCAAAACGCCAACGCCATCCTCACGTACAAGATTGATGCCATTGTCAAGAAATCCGTAGACTCAAAGGTTTCCGAATTCAAAGTAGCTGCTCAACAAGACGAGGATACCTCGATCAACAAGGTCGTCAAAGCCAAGCTCACCGAGAAGGATACCAGCAGGAAGAACGCCAAAGCCTACCAGGACGACGATGGCGATTTTGATGGCGATTCCGAAGAGTATCGTACCGTTAACGACGGTGAAGACATCCACCAAGCTCAATATGATACACTTAAAGAGCTAATCGAGAAGAACCAAGACGAGTTATATACGTCCATCGGCGATAACAAGAAGTTCATCATGGCAAAGCTCGCCACGAAGTTTCAGAAGAAGTTGGACTTGATCGCCGGTGACCTTGCCGAACATGTGGTTGAGGTTGCGGAATTGAGAGAATCAGGAAACCTCATCAGTGTTCAGGAACTCAGACAGCAGATTGGCGAGCTCAAACAGCAGATCGAGCAGGGCCGGAAGACTGCTTCCAACGTTGAAGTGGAGACACCTCATCTCAACCGTAGGGAGCAAGGCAGCCAAGAGAAGACTCGATTCGCAAACACTGTCAAACCCATTACGGCTGACGACTTCAAAGCCCTGAGGCAAGAATTGTATGAGAAGCTCAAGCTGTTTACCGGAGAGGTCGGCAAAGAGCTCAAGCGCATGAACACGAAGCTCGGAGGTCCTGCAGTCAATTCAGCAAAGGGTGACGAGGTTGTGGCGTACCTTGCAAATGTTGAGGCAAAGATTGACAACGTACACGAGTGGGTCATGACTGTCAACCAGAATTTGGTGGATAGTGGAAAGGCCAACTTGGTAGGCCATCAATACTAAACATCGCCTTCACCTTCGACTCACAGTCTGGTTTGGGGAGCCCCACAGATCGAGATCGAGATCGATAAACTTCAGGCAAGTCTTGAGGGACGAGTGGCAAGTGGCAAGAGACTTACTAACAGCATTTCGAAGATGAACAATTTGAACACGAAAGCTGACTCTGTCCACCACGCAGCTGTTGGGACCCGAAAGATGTCTGGACTGAGAATTGAAGTTGGCGCGATATGCATTATGATTCGATGGGGAGGTTGTCAGTTATGTGCTAGGATAATGACGGCGGCTTCGGTCGGTCTATCAGTCTAGCTTTAGACTCAGATGTGACTTAGCTTCGAAGTGACTTTCAGTCTCAACCCCACGCAAACTCAGTAGATCTCCATTCAAACAAAGAATTCTTTCAACCTTTCTAATCGTTTCTGTGAGATCGACCGCGCCCATTTTCTGTATAGAACGAGGATGTTACCTTTGTGATCCTATTGGACTGTGGTGAGGCTCCCCAGATCTCAACCAGGGGTGACCAAGTACCTAGTTTTTCATTCTTCAATTCCATTCCAATCATCCCTCTCGGACGACCGAATCTTCCTCTCCGAGTAGAGTCCCCGAATCCACGATCGATCACGATGAATTTCTGGCGATTCCAAGAACTGGAGTTGCAAGAAAGCTAGCAATCTTGATCTTTATGCGAGGAGCACATGTTACTATTAGCTATTGATCCATTGGACTGAAGTTGAAGAGATAGATGAAGCGCTTGACTGGCCGTGACTTCCTCATTTGCAGGTACCTCGACAATACTCGGGCTCAGGAGCTTCCGGCGCTAGGGAGCATTTGATCCGATTCTCTTCTTCACCTCAACTCACCTGAATATCGTTCCCACAAGGAAACGTTGGGCTCTGTCCACTGATATAGTGCGGATGCCGACAACCTTTGGCAACTCTCATAAATTGAATTGCGAGAAAAAATTTGATACTGATCTTGAACCCCAGATGGTTCTTGATTATGGATCGAAAACCATCGAGAACCATCGAGAACCGTCGAGAACCATCGAAAGTTTTATTGTTGTTGTTTTCTGACTTTTCCTTTCTCACCTCATCTCGACTCTCCCACAACACCAACTTCACATTGCGCTTCCATCGCCAATCAAGATGGCAGAGTCCGAGGTAACACATACATCTCATCTCTCTTACTGGTAACTACTGACAGATATACAGCTCCTCCTCCGAGTGCGGCTGAGAGAGGTCGAGAAGGAGCTCGCATCCTTTAAGATTGAGTGTCAGAGGTTGACCAAGTTAGAAGACGAACTCAAAGCCATCAGAAACGACTTCACGGCCATCAGAATCGAGCACGAGAACATCAAATCCGACCGCAAAGACACCAAGGACCAGGTAGACTCTGTCGAACGCTATATCAGCGAGTGTCTCGATGTCGTCGACACCACGGCTAAAAAGGTTCAGATCATTGGAAATAGCGTTTCAGATCTGCAAGAGAGGGACGTCAGCGGTATTGAGGGAACTACAGCGGAACCCGCCACCGCAGGAAATCGCGATGGACCAGCCGTTCCCGCACAATTTGTCGATTTAGGAGCTGCCTTCTTTCAAAGAATGGACGACATACAAGCTGAGGTGTTGAGGAAGACAGACGAGACCAACGCTGCGGTCCTACAAAAATTGGACGACATCGACGCCGCCGTTCAGCTGAAGCTCGATCGAGTTAGGCAAGAGGAGGGCCATCCGCTCACCGTCGAAGCGACGGACAGCACTCTTTTCCACAACCAGACAGTTGAGTGTAGACATAAAATCGATGCCGAGATGATGTTAGGCATTGCGAAGAAGATGGAGGACATCCTTGAGCACAGCATGGCAGTAGTCTCGTGTGAGGCAAAGCTGGAGAAGTTGGAGAAGATGATCAGCCAGTCGATGAGCATTGAGGCCGCGGCAGACATCGGCAATCGACTCGACGCCAAGGTGGACGATCTCGGGCAGAGAATAGTGGCTCTCAGCAATCAGAGTGTCCAAGAATTCATTGATTTTGATCAGAAGTTCAACGCCGTCATGCAACAAGGAGATCCCCATGGCCTCGACAATCTCATCAAACTGGTGTCTAAGGTTGGAACGACCATGGAAGCTTTCGATAAAACATTGCGCAACAACTCAGTCCCCGATACCTCTCTAGAAAATATCCTGCAATGGGTTCAGAGCATGAACAGTAAGCTTGTTGACTTGAGTGGCAAGATCGAAAGCCCATCGAAGCGCAGGAAAGGCGCAAACTCAAATCCGAAGACAATTAATGGACGTGCAACAACCAAGGCAGATCTCCAGTACCTGATAGCCTCCTTTCCAAATGGTGGGGAAGGCAAGAGTCCAAGGAAGGGCAAACCAAAACCTATCTCTGCGCCAACAGCAGGGCCGAGCAAACCTCAGAATGTTAAGCCGTCAATTCCCGCCGTCTCTAATAGCTCAGAGCCCAAGCTCGCTACCTCGCTGGGATTGTCTCTGAACACACCAAGAGCCAAATCACCTACGGCGGCACCAGTGTCATCTCTGGCCGATCTAATTCAAGAGAGGAGCGTCCAAATGGAGATGTCCTCGGAGGAAATGCACAGAATCCATGCTGCTGACACGGTAGAGCAACGAGCAGAGCAATTAGCTGCGTACAAGAAGCGGGTGCTAGAGGTTGAGGCTTCGAGGGCAGAGGCTGAAGCTGAACTTCATCGTGCTCAGGATGAAGCTGAAGATGAACTTCATCGTGTTCAGACTGAAGCCAAAACTCGCGTCGAGGCGGAGTCGAGTGAGGTTGATGTTTCCGAGACCGACTCTGAAGACAATGCTCTGCTTGCCAGATTCGCTGAGATAAAGAAGAGTATGCAGGTCAGCACGCCAACTCCTCCGGTACATGGATTGAGTCAGGGAAAGACAGGCATCTCGAGCAAGGAAAATGCTCCGAGCGCAAGCTCAAGAACATCGTCCCCAGCATCCAGCTTGAACGCCCAAGCCGCCCACTTCAAGATGCCAGGATCTTTTTCTCCAGGCAGCCAATTACCGTCCGACAACTGGGAGGATAAATTGCAACCGAATGTGGCACGCAAGGAGAGGACCAAGTCGCCTTTGAAGTTTGCTGACAGCTATTGAGAAGAGAACTGTGGTCTTTCTTGTGTTATAGATGGTGTCGTTGTTCGAAGAGAGCCGAGTGGTAAGGGTAAGGGTAGCGTGGAGCCAATTTGATTCAAAGTGCCCCTCCCACCATAGCAATGACAATTTCAGAAGGAGTTGCCAGGGACTTCTAGCATAGTCATCGTGTCTATTTGATCTTGTTCCATAGGCTGTACCGTAATTACTCCATCGTGACGACTCTCAAAGCAATACCAAGTTTCTTCCAGAAACCCAAAGGCGGGTTTGAACCACGATCAACCGTCCGGACTATTTCCTTTGGCCTTTCTAAAATATGAGCACGCTTTGAGTGGCCCAATAAACCCAACTTACGTGACGGCTGTATCGCGAAACTGATCACTTACTGGTAAAGCTGGAAAAAGTAATCGCTAGAACATTAGCGACATTGATCCGTATTTGATGGGCTGCGTTTCGACAGCCAGTCCCGTCAACGTTGCCTGATCTTTAAAGTCCCATTCCAGCAGAAACCTGGGGTTGTAGAATCATGTTGCCATATCCAACTCCACAGCGGTGATGCCGATGCTTGGCCGTTTCCACCTACGCACTGCCTGAGATCTAGAGAGATTGTGGATAGAAAAGGGACTGGTTTTCGAGACCAGATCAGTGGCCTCTGGACATTGTGATGGTGAAATATGGACCTGCTGGAGATCTCATAATGTAGTCAAGAGAATAATTCTCAGGACGAGGCTTTGAGAAAAGCCTCTGTCTTCCATGCATGTCGAAGCCAGAAAGTTATGCCCAGAAAGATGTGGCTCTGATCAACGATAGAGCTAGGCCATCTCACCAATCAAGCCAAGAAGAATGATGCAATGCGTGCAGCCGGGACATGAATCCACGATGCGGCAAAAATGTAGGAACAATTGACGCTCTGACTTTTGAACTGTTGGGCTTCTTGATCATTGTACGACTAGCTTGAGAGATACAAAACGATCATTGGAAAACCTTGGAAGTTGAAATCGCAACGACGCTAGCGGACTGACGTCTATGCCCTACAGAGTAGACTTTTTACCCGATTTGGTGACGGATATTCCAGGTAAATAAGCTGTTGGTTTTGACGGTCGGGCGAAGTGTGAGCGTGTGAGGCTCGGCATGGTCAACGTTACACAGATACCGGGGTTCGTAAGTTGGTGTAGGAAACTTGTTTGCAGCCTCGTCGAGATCCTTGTAAACAGTGTTTGCGAAAGGCGTGATATACAGGGATCCGAAATGATCGATATCGCAAAAAGCGGTGTTGATACGGGTGCCCGCTGTTTACAACACTTGCCGCATTTCTACTGGTGTAACTGTAGTCATCTTACTGAAAGAACTGCCGACTCAAATTTGAAGGATCGTCGGACAACTCAGATCGGGTGAACGCAGAGCCTCAACCATCCAAATCACAGTTTCTACCTAGAAAAGTCCCTCGTGCTTTTGGATCCTGGATGAACTGCACTGCTCCGTGCGGGAGAAGATGGCGGTCAGCTTCAGCCCGTCTAATCTGCAATGCTCGTGAGGCTAGGTCATGTATGCTTCCTGATTCGAAGACTTTTTGGAGGGTGGTTGGACGAACTGTAGGTGCAATCTCAGTCGTTACCTAACCTTATGGTTATATCCTCTCTTTGCGACCATCTCTTGTGCACCCGGATTCTCGCCCTGTATCCAACTTTTTCTTTCGTCTGCGACAACTTTCTATCACGTCTTTCTTGAAATTGGCCAGTCAATGCGTTCAGATCCATCTTCTCTTCTTTCTCAATCATGATGCCAAATACCCGGAACAATGTCTCGGGACGCCAACTTCATGGCTTGCGCCAGCAGCTCAAAACAGAGGAAGCAGATATTTCCAAGCTTCAACGAAAGGTAGTCCTGTTCTCTGCTTGGAAGACGTGTTGCCCCCATATTGACCATCATGCCCACAGATCCATTGTCTAAACATCCAACACACAATCCTCGCCATCGATATCAAGATTCGCGACTGCAAGACAACCGCCCGAGCCGTGCTGTGTAGAGTGATGACCGCTGTCAAGGACGGAACTTCATGCGGCAGCCAAGATCAACGATCAGCCTCTCCGATGGAAAAAGTTGCACTTCTATACGAGCAGAGTTATCCGTCCAAACGATACGAGACGCAAGTGGAAACCCACATCGACTTAAAGCGATCCAAACTCGCTCAACTAGCCCGCAAGCAAGACCACTACACAACCGTCTTATCCAGAATGGAAGAAGAGAGAAACGCTACCAAAATGGAAATAGCCAGATCTCGCGCAACTAGATCTCATCATAAGACTATGCCACCAGCCACTGCTCGAGCCGGTTCAGCCCTCCTCCAATCTTCCATCAGGAATGGTATGAGTCCATCGGCAATCATTTTGCTTTATGAGGATGTGATGGAGCGATCGGGGAGATTGGGTGGGTGCTTGGATCGAAGGCGAGCTTGTAAGGATGATTGTGGCGAGTGTAGGAAGTATAGGATGGACAGGTGTTGGTGGTGCCCTTAATGGTCTGGTCAGAGGCTGGATTTGAGGTTTTGGATGGATGATTTGATCTTCGTTGGTGGTTTAATTGGTGAAGCGGATCGATTGTATCGATGTCGTACTATCTCATCTTTGAGGGTCTGATGTCGGTTGGATACATGTAACGTCTTCTCTTAAAGTATAGTCAGACTTTCTAGCCATCAAGTATCGCCATCGCCCGAAGCGAATTCCAGACTCTTCAAGAACAACGTCACTCTCGTGCCCAAAGCTCAAGTTTGTAGCTGGCAGGAAATCAATAACTTATGCAGCTCAATCTGCACCAGCCCAGCTCTCCCCCTCGCAGACGCTGGCGATAAATCGCATGCTTGATTCCACGATATCAGGAGGTCGATAAACCAAACCGCACATGATTTGCAGACAAGATGCAGACAGGATGCAGTCGCTCTCTTTCCGATGGGGAAAAGGCAACAAAAGAAATTGTAACATCGAATGTTGTGGCTTTGGAGGGAAATGTAAGGGTGAAGTGTAAAGCTTTGAGGTCCCTACTGTGCAAAGTAGAATAACAGGGGCACAATAGTATAGAACTAGACTACAATCTAATTAGTGAAAATTTCCCACCAACTTCCCATGTACGAATCACCGCTATCAATCACGACCTGCAGCCGTCAACTCCGCGCCTTGAACTCAGCCTCAGCCTAGCCTCGCCGATCGCACATCATCAAGATTTGTTATTCACGATGTTAGTCCGATCTTTTCCGCTCTCTCATCTACTAACTAGTACCAGGGAAAGAACTACTTCAACCAACCAACCATCATACAATTCCAAACCCTCCTTCCAGCTATCCTATTCGCCCGGTCTAGCTTCGCAAACTTCTGCTGTTTCGAGCACAGGGATATAGATACCCCCTTTACCTATAATACGTACTTATTAAACGGCGGAGTGGAAACATGGAACCCATTCCGAACTTGTACGATTACAGTCTATAAAGGCGGCTCCGATTGTGGTTATTGGTCGTGGGATACAACTGCAGCATGTCGTAAGGGAAGACCTGGTGTGCACTTCGGTGTGGCATCGAACAGCGAATGCCTACCGTGATGGGTCGCTAGACCACAAGAGATGGAGGCATCGACTAGTGAACAATGGCTTCCGATCTAAGGTAGCCTAGGAGGTAGTTGAAATCCAAGGCTGAGATATAATTTTGCAGTAACAAGAAAATGTGGGTGCGGTGAACAGGGTAGGTTCGAGCAGTGGTAGAGGGAATCAAAGGCGAATCTCAAAATTAACTAGAGTTATCTCGCTCACAACGCGGCGTGATACGTCCAGTCTTAGGATTCAAGTTGTAGCATTCCTATGTCTTTGACTCAGTGATACCTGTATTCTCAATCTCCACACTTGGTTGTTTCAGCCTCCTTCAGCGTATGTTGGCCACCTTCTGACTGTGTCGCGCCTCTTCACGAAGCTAGTTGTTGGTACTAATAGGTAGTGGTTGATCAAAGGGTGTCGCAAGGTTTAGCCTTGCCCTCAACGAAACATCGATTTTGCGAGAGCAAGCAATTTATTACTGCCCGCACTGCGACTGAACTTTATAGTCAGGTCCGCGAATCCTGCAGGTGTACCCACCTCTGAGGAGCGTACTATTATCATCTATACGCCTTCGAAAGCCTCTTGGCTCTTCAGCGTCCCACTCATCTCATCTATGATACATCGTCGTTCATTCGAGTGGAGAAGACTTCAAGTTAGTTAATACAATGCTGGAAAAAAGCCAAAGGACCATGCGCCGCCACCCAGGATCGCTTGTATGCCAAAATGTAGCACTAAAACAACGAGAAAGATGCGACTGCAGAGAATGTCTATTTGTGGAGGTTGTACAGGTAGGGCTGGAGAACGGGGACGCTTCTTTCATGTCAAAACTTTGCGGGCGACCTGTGATGTTGTCAGTAAACGGCATGCACATTCCAATCTCGTCTTGAAGAACTTACTGCCCATGCTCCTGCCGCGCTCGCTACGATTCCTCCACTGATCATCATCGGCTTTACACCTTTCGTGCTTTTGAAAATCATGCCGCTCAAGGCTCCTGCCACAATGCTATTCGTTGCGTCATCTGGTGACCGATTGTCAGTTTTTTGTGCCCTCAACAAACGTCCTTATGTCTGAACCAAACGCAGATAGGCACTCACGTTTCCCTCGCGCATAGCCAATGTAGCTGTTTATTCCATTGTAGACCATCGCTACCACGCCTGCCGAATTGCCCAAGAACGGCCCTCTCCGCGTAACAGCGTTCAGCACAGCATTGAGCCTGATTTTCGGAGGTGCTCCTGGAGCCGTCCTTCTCAATCCCTCGACCATGCCCCAAGCTCCTCCAACCCCAAGCGCTCCCAGGTATGTGCATCCTGTTCCATAACATAAATCATCACTCCAGCCTCTTGATGGAAGAGCAGATCGCGCGCCAGGTAAATCAGTCAAGACACTGTCCTCCAAAGTTAGATAGTCGAGAGAATCCCTTGATAAATTTGCGAGAGGATGTAATTGTGAAGCATCTGGAATGAGGAATGAGGAGACATCTTGCGCGGTAGTAGGATCGAACGAATCGGCGACGAAATTTGTGGGAGTAGCGGGAGTATCAGATGGTGGAGGAGCGGCGGCTTTGCGACCTGTAAGGGAATCCCATCTGTGGCGTGTTAGGTGTATCAATCTTCCCACTGGGGAGAACTTCCTACATGGTCATTGTGTGAATATTGTCTGAGGCCAGTGAGGTGAGGTAGGACTAAGGGCGATGATGGCAATGTCGTCGAAAAGTGTGACGATCTTGGAAAGATTCGAGATGTGGAAAATGCCCGAGTCAGGCCGAAAAACGTGATGTTCAGATCTTAAGACCATGGCAGACAGACTTTATTTCTCAATCCTAACCCTGTCCTGAAACACTCAAACAACTTCATTACCATGTACCTGCTCGGAACATTCATTTCTAAATATCTCATGGGAAAGCTGATTGTGATTCTGTCGATAGAAGGTTCTTCAGCGCGTGAATTGACCATAACATCGATTCACACGCATGACGGCTGCATCCACCAAGGGCACTAATCTTCTTGATAAATATCATCGCTGACGTCCTTATGTTCCCTCGGATCTCTCTCACACTCGCCTGCTTATTCCGACTCATAGAGCTGAAGAGTAAGTCGCTCATTGCTGAAGGGAATGTAGATTTCGCAGACAGTGAATGTATGCTATCCCTTCGTAGTCCTCTCTCCATTCGCGCAAGCTTCGTAGCAGTCTTGATTACCCTTTCTCAGTATCGTCATTTGAATGGCATCTGTTCACGGATTGAGAATCAATCAACGCAGGCGACCTTCAAGTTGAATGACATTGCTCAATTCTGGATCACTGCTCAGGCCGAGTTCTCAGATCAGAAATGAGGTAGTAGGTCAGGATTCTGAAGCTACGAAAAACGATAGAAAGACCGAGATCAATACTCTTTAATCAGACAAGGTACGTGAAATCTATTCTATTTTTTGCTTTGGTCACTTGATAGCTTCGCCAACTCTGAAATAACACAGCGATGGCGCCGAACCTTTTGCTCTGACTATATTCTGAAGTCAGCAAAGCGCTTTCGATCAGAGATCAATACGACATCCGTGAATGCATTTCTGCATTCCATGCATGCTCAGGTACTCCAGCAGCTTTCGCATAGAAGACGAAGGCACGCTTGAATTCCTCGAAACCGGAGTAGCTTCGCATCTCAACTGATTGAAAGTCTTTCCAAACGTGGAAGATGGGTTTTGGAATCATTGCCGGGCCTTCTTGATCGAGCTCGACAAGCTTCTTCTTGGCAACACCGATTGCTCCATTAAGATTGTCGACCTTCTCGGACAGGGTCGTCGTCTCGCTTTGGATAAGTGTGATTTTCGCGTTGACTCGCGTTCTCTCCTGGCGACGCTTGGCATCAAGATTGCTGAGCGCAGAGTTTATGGAAACATCCAGTTTTGTGACCTTCGTTTGTAGGTGAGGCACGATCTCACTCTGCTTCTCCAGCCTTGTGATTTTCTTCATAGCGCTGTCCTCGAATCTTTCTTGCTTTGATAGACGCTCGTAGACTTGATCGAAGCGTGTATAGCAGTCCTTCACGGAGCGATCGTAGCCCTCAGCGAATTGCGCCAGCTTCTCGTCTAAACTGGAGGCCTCGCGGTGGACGGCGTGCATGATGTGTAATTCCATGGAGCTTGCGACGTCTTCTGGGTTTCCGGCGATCTCCTCGATCCTATTGTCGAGCTTCGTGATCTTCATGGTCATATCGGCAACATTGTTGGCCGCATTTGAGCTCGCTTTTTCGATCGCGTATGATGTGTCTGCCTGGCCTTTGCGGATCTCTTCGATTTTGTCCTTGACTTTGGCCGTCTCCTCGTAGTGTCGAAAGACTGTGTCATCGGTGGCTTGAGTGTTCCGCGCACATTTCTCGACGTCCTCGCCGAGGCGTACGCAAAGACTGTCCACCTCATCGAACTTCCGGTTAACATTGGCGTAGGACCCATCGTGGTCGTCGCGAAGTCGCTTGATATCAACGCTGTGATTGTTTGTACAATCGTCCAAGTCGATCAGCCTGCTCCGAATCTTGGGGATGGTGCCAACTTCCTCTTCAACGGCCTCAACTTTCTTGTCCAAGTAAGTCGTGAACCGCTCGAGCTTTTGCTCCAGAGCGTTGATCTTCTCGTCTTGCGCCAAAATGTTAGCTTCTTGATTGGCGACCTTCTCTCGCAGACCGGTCATTTCATGGACCTGTTGCTCAACGCGTCGGACCTTCTCGCAAACATCATGGAAGCGGTTATCGATATCTGCGAAAACCTTAGCTTGGTCGAATCCTGCCATTTGAGCGCTCAAGGCGTCCATGTCCCCCAAAGTGCGGGCAATCCGACTAGCATCATCATTTACCCTGCAGTTCAAGTCGGCGACAATAGGGCTGAGTGTTTTGATCTCTCCATCAATATCCTTGGTGCTTGTCAGAAGCTGGGAGACATTTGCGGCAACTTCAGCCAAGTTGATTCCGCCCACGGAGTCCTCAAGATGAGCCAATTTGTCTTGCGTTTCATCAAGTTGGGTCTGCACTTCTTGAACCATGTCGATCGTCCTGCACAATGTGGTATGGGTCCCGGTTAGACCATCGTCCAGAGCAGTCATAGCCTCCATTTTTCCTTTCCCGACTGCCTTGACGTCTTCCCGCAGCGATACTAGTATTCCTAAAAAGCTAACTTGATTGGCCTTGAAGTCAACAATCGCTTGCTCCAGATTCGCTATCTGGTCGGCCTGTTTGACTTCGTCAATATCTTCGTTTGGGCCGCGCTCGGTTTCGTTATGGTTTGGTTCGTCCTTGGTCGAGCACATATCATACTCTGAATTCGCAAACTCGTCGGTGTCCTGTATCCTTGTCAGTCATGCATTTACACAGTAATATCAGCGGGTGGCCTACTCGAGGAAATATGACTATAGAAGCTTCTGGAGCACGGCTGGAAACAAGACCGAGCACCATCGTTTCAACAGGGAGCGAAGATAGTTCACTAGTGGTATACAACGTAGAGAAGATGGTAAAACAAGTTGAAGGTGTAGTATAAATGTGAGAAGATGGGTTATTGTATGAAGTAGTCCGTCTTGGCTACATGGATCTACATGGATCTACGTGTATACACGGAAATGACACGGAGATTTGAGGGTGACAGGCCGAATAGGGGAGATTACACTCATTTCACCTATCTCTGGGATTTCTACATATACTAAGGTAGATTAGGCTATTGTACTTACTCTTCATACATTCAATTCCTTATATTCTTTGAGATCTCTATTTTTATATAGTTATAAGCCCGGAATCCTGATATTACGTATATCGCGCTAAGAAAATGCTTATATATATATAACTCCTTTACCTTAAACCCTATACATATACCTACGTGTATAAGGAAAGAGAAGGAACTATATACAAGGACTATTAAGCTAATTAAAACTATAGAAATAGAACTACGTACCTCCTTAACTAATAAGGAGGTCGATATTATCCTAAATAACTATAAGGAATTGCTATATTTTATCTAATTAGTCGAAGCTTAGTATTATAACTTAGGAATATAGCTTAAGGTAGATCCTAACCTTAAGGATCCTAAACTACTACTCTCTAAACCCGATAAGGTTACCGTTAAGATAACTAGAGCTTATCTAGGAACCTTATTAGCTAATCTTAATTAGAGGTAGATTACCCTTCTTAAGATACTATAAGAGGAATATTAATTCCGTATAGCTAAATATAATAGAGAACGTACTAATATAGCTACTACGTATAAGTAGATTAAGGATTATATAATAAAGTAGAATCTTAACGTAATTAGCTCCTTAAGATTAGTATATACGACCCTAAGGCGCCTTAAAGATAGATACTAACCTATAAGTAGATCTATAAGGCTAGATCTAAAGCTTTAATAATAGAAGCTAATAAATAGTAAAGTAAAATCCTAGGATCTATTTAAGGTAATAAATAATATTAGTTCCCTATACTAGAAGATAACTAAGGAAGGGGTTATAGATAAATCTAATAACGATAAAATAGCCCTTATTAAGGTTCTTAACGTAATTAAAAGAATAGATCGAGTCTACGCGGAATCTAGAAGATCCTTTATATATAACGATATTAGCTAGATTAAGAACGTTCTAGATTTAGTAATAAACTACTAAGAAGTTATTCGGACTCGACTAATTAAAACCTACTATAAGGCTCCTATATGTCAAGGGAAGACCTTAGTAAGTACTAGAGGTAATATTATAGATAAAGCTAAGTTAACTAGAGAATACAAAGAGGCGGAAAGCGTCCTCCTTATAGTCCTCTCTAGGGACCGTACTCTTTAACCCGGTCTCCTTTCTTTAGACCTAAGGGTACTAGCCCCTAATATTACCCCTATACTACCCCCTAGTCCTTAACCGTATACTATAGCGGCCGGGGAAAAACGACCGCTCTTAATACTACTTCGCCGGGCGTCTTGCCTTCTTCTCTTTTTATCTATTAGTATCCTATATACTAGCTATAAGAACCGACCTCTTTTACCTATATACCGTCCTAAAACTATCCTATTATTATCTGACTATAATACTAGATCTTATTATCCGGCTAGATCCTATTATTAACGATTAATAATAACTGCTACCTACTAGGTCTATAGCTAATAATAGACGTATCCCTCCTATTATCCCTCTTACCTATATTATCGTTACTAGCCGGACCTTTTACGCCTTAACCTTATTAATAATAATAGTTAGTCCCCTAGTTAGCGCTTCTTTTACCTTCCGTTTAAAACTAACTAGTTCTAGCTTACTACTATTATATCTACTACCGCCCCCGTTACTACTACTACCCCGGCCTAGTTAGTTAGAACTATTAGTCCTATTCTACCCTTATAGTTTCCGTCTACTAACGGCCGCTCTTAGACTCGTCGCGCCGTCTACTATCTCGGCTACGC
>JEMP01000042.1:177284-246043 GCA_000738655.1 Venturia pyrina ICMP 11032 | reverse complement strand
ATTAACTAAATTAGTATTATTTAAGATATTCTTAGAGAAACTAGACTAGAATTAGCTAGAATACGCTAGAATACGCTATAATACGCTAGATTACTACCCGACTAGAGGCCGGAAGTAGTAATCTAACTTATAAGCTTAATAAGAGAGTATAAGAGGGATAGAGCTTATTACTATAAAGATTTTAGCTTCTTATAATACGCTTTTACTACGAATAATATTATCTACCCTATTATCGCAGTTAATAACCTAAGAAGGGGGTATTATTAGGAATCTACTACGTAATCGCTAAAAGTATACGTATTATTATATAGAGAATACTCGCTAAGATCCTAACAATCTCTAGCGATTGTCTTATCAAATACAACACACGTTCCGATCTAACTTCAAATCTACTCTTCTTGACATCATTATTAGTATTATGCAGCGACTTTGTTACTATACCGACTCCGAGAAATGTGTAGTGAGGCAAAGGTATATACAAATCGTGTAAAAATTCAAGCGCTCGATGTTGCTTCGAGCCTTGGTTTTCCGCTTTATGGAAAATTGATAGGGCTTTCACCGTGGTAAGAAGCGGATATTCTCCTATTGACGATAAAGATAATTATCATTACTGTCGAAAAGAGATCCATCGAACGAGTATAAGTGTGGGAAAAGTAATCAATCAAGATGTAGAATTATATATATAATTACGTTCTTGTACTATCAAGCTTGTAGCGTCGACGGAACTATATCGCGCCGTTAATTAACTACTTTATTGTCGCTGTCTTACTCAAAGCTTTGGTCTTTTATACTAACTCAATGATCGGCTTTGCTCTCTTGCTGACAAAGAGGTTTAGGGTAGTATATTACGCTACCGAGTAGCTATACCCTAAAAATCGAAAATCTTAAAAACTAAAAACTTTACCTATATCTTNTCCGATCTAACTTCAAATCTACTCTTCTTGACAGTAGATAGACGGTATAATCACGTGCTTGACTTCCTATTTAGGTAGACTCTAGTATCAGTATCTTCCAATTGTTCCACTTCGGAATCTTATTATTTGCTATCTCGCATGTATTTAAAATGTTGTTTCATGGATTATGTAATCTCTAGGGTTACGTAATCAGGGGGTTCTATCTAGGATTTGTACGTAGAATCTAGGGAAAAGAACAACAATCAATAGATAATATAGAGTTATCCTTTCGTTACACGTGTACATTTCTTTATCATGACTATTACGACCTAGGTCCGAGACCTATCGACATAAAAGCTTAAAGATTTCAGTTATTGAAATATTTCAGCACCATACTTCCCTGAAGTAATATGGATCATAAATTCATAAGATGCTGGAAGCTTATCAGGCTTTTAAGAATTGTTCCTGTCAATTCAACCTTCTCATTCATACCCTCGACCCTACCGTGTCAACGTTTCAACTCAATTGAGCTCAGTCATGTCTTCCAATCTTGGTATGTCGGGTAACCAGGTCATATATCCATCCTCTAGTGTGACCCAGCGAATGGTTTACCTATTGTACCTTCAATTTACTAATCTCCCGGGTCACAGTTCGTGCCGGGTCCCCAGGGTATTTAAGCACCATCTTTCGAGCCTTACATTCCAAAACAACTCTCCCTCTTATAGGACCATCAAGAGGTGATTCCGCGCCTGTTCCGTCATATCTGCCCATCTAATCTCATCTAGGCTCTACGAAACCATGGCAGATCAATCGCCAACTCTCAAGCGCAAAGTCCCCGATGACGACGAAGCCGAAGTTGAAACGAAACGCCAACGAACTGCCCAGCCACCAAAACCTCCAGCATCATTCCTCACCTTACCCAGCGAGCTCCGACAAGCAATCATCCTTCTTACCCACCGATCACTGACACTGGAGTACATCCTTCGAGCATCCGGTCATCCTGAGTTTCGATACGTGTACGACATTTTCTGCGAATGCGATTCGGATATCCATGAATGGACCGATACGCTGCTCGAAGTGGACGTTGAGACCGAGGATGATGTTCTCCATGTCTTTGACAAGTGCTCTGAGTCTCTGTTGGATGTTGAGAAGGAGTGGGAGGATCAATTGGACCTTACCAAGCTCCACGATATCATCGTAACTCAAGCATCATGATGTCTCTTTGTGTCTCGAATTATTCAAGGTCTTGGAAGGCATTCGTAGAGGCTCAGCATGCGGCAAGTGGTTTTCAAGCGATGGGAGGATAATTTTTGGGCAGCGGTTCATTCCATGGAGTCTTCAGGAATTTGGTGGACTGGACAGTCGAGTGGAGAAGATCGGGTTGCCGTTGAAGAGAGGTTTGTGGTTGTGGTTGTTCTGTTTGGCGCGAGCCCTTTGCGCAGGGGTCACGATCTTATCTAATCAACAAGGGGAAGATCTCTTCTAATCTTCCTCAGCCACCATCCAATAACCTTTAATTTGATCCAATCCTGAACATGCTCTCTTTCCTCGCCGCTCATCCTAAACGGACCAAGGTCGCTCACCTGCAGACCCTTTCATTCGATGATGGCGCATCTTCTATTGAATTCAAAGCCCCATCAGATCGCTACCTGGTCATAAACCGATGGCCGCCAGCAGCTTCGGAAGAGCAGACGGTGCCTGGGAAGGCAAAATGCGCATTGTCGCCTCGACTACACTGGCATTATCACCAGACTGAGACATTTCACGTACTGCACGGAACTGCTAGATTCGTGCTCGATGGGGAACAGATTCTCGCCGAAGCCGGTAGAATTGTCCATATTCCGGTTGGTGCTTTCCATACCTTTTGTAATGCGAGTACAACCGAGAGGATGGAAATTGAGTTTACGCTGGAGCCTTCGACACGCAAGAGAGATGAGGCATTCTTCCGTGGGTCTTTTCCTTGATTTTTCCAGCCGTCGGACTGAACATTGGCTCAGGAAACCTTCAAACTTATCGAGATGATACTCGGAAAGCAGGCACGAAACCGAGTTGGCCACAGATATTACTTTTCATGAGGAAAGGCGATACATTTTTGGCTCTACCAGGACCTAAATTCATCGCAAAACCACTCGCCGTCTTCATCCACTTCATCGGTGGCGTAGTGATCGGAAAATGGCTTCTCGGATACTCAGATACATATCCAGAGTACTCCCACCCATCAGCAGAATAGAACCTATCCCTAATCCTTCCTCGCAATAACCCACAAAAAATCAGTAGAATCAACAACATCCTCCTTAACCTCCTCAATCAAAATCTGCAACCCCACATCCCTAATCTTCCCCACCGTCCCCTCCCTTCCCCACCCAGCCCAAAACATCCACCCCTCCTCCGCCAACCACTTCTCCATCTCAACCCCCTGCGACTCCTGCGCAGAAAAATTGGCAAGCAGATACCCCCCCGGCTTCAACCACTTGAAAATATCAGCAAGCAGCGTAACCTGTTCATCTCTCGGAAGATGAATGATACTATAAAAAGCAACAACAGCATCAAACGACCCAGTCGCAAAACCAAGCGTCATCATATCTCCCTCCAAGAATTCCACCCGATCTCCCGCCCCTTCCAAATTCGCCCTCGCAAGCGCAATCTGCGTCGCGCTTAAATCATTCGCCGTAACGCAGATATCGGGGTATGAAAGGAGTTTTTCGGATACGGGGATCCCGCATCCACATCCCAATTCAAGCACCTTTTTTGGACCATTCTTCTGGAGAAGTCTGGAAATCAGTTTTTCGAGGTATTCGAGACGGATGGCGAAATGGCCGGTTGTCCATTCGTTGTATTCCGGGGCCATGGCGTCGTAAGATGCTTTTAAGCGCCCTTTTATGTCACTTGGGGGGTGATAGGGGGGCGGGGAGTCTGACATGATGTTTATCTCTCGTGCACGGTGGATCTTTGGAAATCTGGGCGTGACTGTATGTGCTTCTATCGATTACCTGTAAAAGGTGAGACGACGACTGAAGATACGAATTCCAGAGTGGATTTCGGAAAGATCAATTATAGATACCTGCACAATCTTATCGACAACGAATTAACACCGGTACTCCAAAAAGGGACATCGCGATACCCGTTTTCGTCGTTGAGCTTACTATCGCAGTCATAGAGTTTCTTGGTGGGTAGGTGGGTGCAGGTGGTGGATGCCTGATGACTCGGAACCTTCAGGCATGCATAATTACGTATTGAACAGGGATCATGTCAGGTTGCAAGTCCCGGGACTTGGTGCTGCCTACTCTACCACTGCACCTTCAACTTGACAATGTCAATACCCGCTAAAGGAAATGTGTCATGGAGAATGTGATTAGATATGTCACGACTAATTCTTTTTGTGAATATCGATACGATATCTCAGGACTAGAACTGTAAATTCCAGGATTTCGTGGCTTCATCTGCTGAACATATAGGGGTTCCAGAAGGGGCCTACATACACCATATTCATTATTTAGTTACCCTGCTCTCACGATCCCACATCGCAAGCTTGGAACCTGATAATCAGATATCAGATTGATCAACCTCAGTCCTGACGTTCAACCAAACTTGGACCAAATTCAGTGCCATAGTTGTCCAGTATCTAGTCTTCATAAGCCTCCTCGAGCTCTTCTTCATACTCCTCCTGGGCCTCTTCAAGAGCTTCTTGATCACTACTGCTGGCATCTGAGTCGGCAGCGTCTTTTCGCGCTTCTTCAAGATCTTCCCTTGCAGATTTGATCGACGATCTCGCACTGCTAGAGATTGAGGCGGGACGTGGAGCATAGCCCTGGTCATATCCACCTCCTCCGCCGTAACCGCCGCCACCATATCCTCCACCCGGCGGTGCCTGTTGATAGGACTGCTGCTGGTACTGCGGTTGTTTATAGCTGTGCTTCTTGTCGTCATCTGAGTCGCTATCGTCTACATGTCATCATTAGTGCAAGCTTCCTCATGCAAAGAATCGCACTAGCAAATTCGTGTACAAACTTACGAAGAGCATTAGCCAACAGAGCACCACCAGCCAGACCACCAGCACCAGCCAATAGCATACCGCCAGTACCGAATCCCTTCTTTTCTTTCTTCTTTTCATCCTTGGCTTTCTTTTCGCCATCTTTTGTAGCATCGGCCACACCTCCAAAGTATCCAGCAGCATTGGCATTATGAGCTGGGGTCCCAGTACCGCCGACAGGAGGCATGGAACCACCATATTGATTATAAAAACCGCTGGCAGCACCAGGTTGGCCGGGAGCAGGACTTCCATAACCGGGCGCACCACGATTTTCCTGACCCGGAGGCGGAGGAGCTCCGTACTGGCCTTGTTGTGGCGGTGGTGAGAAAACAGGAGGGTCCCATTGAGTTTTTCCAGTAGCTTGCTCTACATAATAAGTACGTCCACTTTGTGGATCAACTTGAGAGATCCAGCCTGGAGGAAGGTGGGGTGCTCCAGGAGGTCCTGGTGGCGGTGGAGCTCCATATTGTCCACCGGGTTGAGGGCTTTGGTAGCCTCCCGGGCCGCCGGCTGGAGATGGACCGCCATATTGTTGTGGCTGTCCATACTGTTGTGGCTGTCCGTGCTGTTGTGGCTGTCCGTATTGCTGAGGCTGGCCGTACTGTTGCTGCTGGCCATATTGCTGTTGAGGTTGTCCGTACGGCTGTTGAGGTTGGCCATATGGCTGTTGCTGATGTTGCTGAGGGGCCCCTCCTATCAGATTTAGTTTTGACAAGATATTGGTACTGGCTCAATAAGCAACATACCATACTGCTGCTGTTGATGTTGCTGCGGCTCACCACCTACAACGGGGTCAGATATCTTTTCACACCGGGCTCGAGCTATAGAGATCGGTGCCACTCACCGTACGAAGGCTGCGGCTGAGACCCAGGAGCCTTGTCCTCCTTCTTTTCTTTCTTCTTGTCGCCAACGCCCAGCGTCGCAGACAACTGTTCGAAATTCTTGGTCAAATCCTTGAAAAATGACATCTTCGCTTCGATCCCTCCGGGTCTGAGAAAAGTGGGTATTACTGTCTGGTAATCGGCTAGGGCTCTCGTTTGCGGAGGAACGAGCAATTGGAAGTCTGTCAAGGGTCAAGGAGAGTGAAGGTGTGAAGTTACTCGAGAACATCGAAGAGTTGTGATTGAAGTTATATACCCATCGAGAGAGCCCCTCCATAAGCATAGCCACACTCAGCCCGGTCGGCCCGTCTTGACCCGCGTGCACTGGAACGCCATGATGGAACGCGATGGGGTTGTTGGTGGATTTCGATGGAGCTGCTGCTTGGCTGCAGAGACATCAACAAGGTTTGGCGCTACGCGATAAGTCCGTGTCTTGGCTGCACGTGATGACAATAATCTCCTATATACCGTAGTGAGAGAGAGTTGGCGGTTGTACTGGAGTCCCATCGTCCACTGGAGGTTCTGTACGGGTGCTCTCTCAAGTGCTCGATAATAATGGTAACTTCCGAGAATTAGTTACTTATATACGAAGTACTTTAGCGAAGCGGGTGTGGAGGTGGCATCGGTAAGCATGATAAAAGCAATTTCAGGGTTTAAAGTGGCTGAAGCTGTCAAAGCATTCAGAATCACCTTCACTTCTCCATGCATCATCAACAAGCCTCGAAATCGATATTTTGTAGGAACCACCGATGCTATTGCTGATTCTGCAATATCAAACACCCGTACAGTGTAGCGTCTCAAAAAACTGCCTTCCGCCACATCTTCCACCAAGAATCAAGACCACCAGCCGTGTGGGATACTGATTGGGAGTTAGCGTTATTCGGTGGTCTCGAGACATTTAGGCAGCTATTTATTTTGCGGTTGTTGATTGGCCCTTACTTAATGAGTGGTTATAAATTGAACCGTCGCCCTCTTACGACAGTGCTAACATATCGACTGCTAGTACGTGTTACGAGGCAGCACAAAGATTGATGTCAATTTTGTTTCGAAAAGGTCGAAACAGATGATCTTTTACAAAGTGGGAACACGGAACCGCGTGGATATTGTTTGCTGCTGCTTTGTTGTCGGATCAGGAAGATGCAGCCCTTGTCAGAAAGCTTGACAAATCTGAGTAACCTGGAGGGGCCAGGTATGGAGAGGGGAAAAATTGAGAAACAAAGAGGAAGGAGAAAAACAATTATTCATCTTCGTGGATTTGTGGACAATTACGAATCACGTCTCTCGGATTCTCCCCAAACTTGCTCTCAATGTAATCACCTTACCATCCTATTACTCCTTTGCCAAAAGAGAACGTCAAGATTACTGAAGCGTTGAGGCGCTCAAAAATAGCAAGAAAAGTGATCACCTTGAGTCTCGGTGAGACAGCCTACACCAATTTCGGCACCCCGCAAAGTCCCTCAATCTCCTGCCTCTTTCTTGACGGCCGGTCTGAATTTACGACCACGTTCCCGTTTGTAGGACTTCGCTACTCTCTCGAGAATATTGGTATGGATGCTGGTCATTGCAGCAGTCTGAATAGAATTGTCTGCTAGTGCACTCTCCCAGAGACCCCAATTCAGAGTCACGCTCGAAGGGGTGTATTGAACGATTCGGCGGACGATCCCTCCCAAAACCAGGCAGTCCCTCCACTTCCGACTCCTGCCATCAAGGTTCCAGCTGCTGGTGCCTATATTTCGATAGAACACGCAGGCGACCTGAAGCGTTTCCAGGTTTGGCAGTTTGTCTAAACACCTGCAGTGAAAACTGGGAATGCTTTCGATGAGGTTGGGGATGCCAATACGGACTCGCAATGTACGAATCGATGGTAGGTGCATACCAACTTGTGGCCAAGCTGAATCCAAAGGATGGGATCCATTGTAAGCAAGTAGATCATTATGTTGTTCGATTTTATTCTGGTTCCAGAAGTAATCTCGGCCTTCATTGTTAATCTGTCGACAACACTGCAAGATCTGAAGTTGGAGATGTTGTTGTTGAAGTGTTTTAATTTCGAAACGTTTGGATGCGATGATGAGACGTCCTTCGACGAGGTTCCTGGCATTTGTGTGGCTGTAATAGTGCTTATAAGACCTCAATCTCAATTGCGTGTCATTCGTGTCAAAGTCTGGGACAAGAAGGATGAGTTTATAGATCTCAAGGCGTAATTCGGCTGGTAGGTTGAGAAAGACGAATGGACGTATAGTTCTTTTCCTTCTCATGACGTTAGTTCTATCTCCTGTCGGGGCTCCTTGATTTGTTTCCGGATAAGTTCGCTGCGGACTGCCCGCGATACGTGAGCTACATAATGTTGGCTCGACGATTGCAAAATAACGTCAAAATCTGGCAACACTCAAGGCACTTGAATGCTACCCAGATTTTGACTATAATGGTACCGAGCTGAAACAGCGGAAATCAATGAGTCTTTCAGACTGCGGCAAACTTACTGCTCCGCGCTCAGGGTTTTATAATGTGATTTAGGTTGCTCATTTCTCGATCTGCCCGCTCTCGGTTTATATACTGGAAGGCCTTGCGATGGACGCGCGTAGGGCGAGGCCATTTCGTTTCGAGCGCGTAGTGACATGCCGTGCCGGACGGGTCCTGGTGGTGGGTGTTCTGCCATGGTGACCGTCTGAGTCTAGTATTAGCAAAGATACTCAGCGCATGTGTCAAGTTTTGAGAGGTTATTCGTACCTTTCGTCTTGTTGCTGGGCTATTTTGTTGTAGAAGACGTAGGGATCGGCATTTAAAGATTGATATATTTCTACAAGTCCGGGTCACGAGATTATGATCATTGTATACCACGGCACTCATGTTTGCGGGCGGATTATCTTTAATCTACATACCTACTGAAACCAGTCATTCCTTTGTTGTTTGCCACCGTAGAACTGGCTATATAACCTGATTGAAGTGCTCATATGGCAGGGATATGCAATTCAATGTTCCTTTGATCCCATGAACATTGTATTCGGCCGGATCTCATAAGTACTCTAGTTAAGCTGTTTCCCTGACCCCATGGCTGCCTAAAAGACATTAAGATCAAGGCGCAGTGTCCAGCAACCAGGATACCGCTCAGTGCTGGCCGTATAGGCTTGTCAAATAATACTCTGACCTGGGACCTGGGACGTTATTTATATTGCAGCCTTGTAGGTGATACGCAAAGTCGTTGGCGATATCCTCGAGAGTGGTACGGTCCAAGCAGACATCCTAGGAGTCATAATCAAAATTCCGCTCCAGCGAGTCCCAAAACCCCCAACTTTGCCGTACAGTCTCTAGCGTACTTCCGATGATTTCCTTTACCAACCCAAGCAAGCCGAACGACTTCTTCCATGCCCAGCTTGTGCTATCCTGTCGCGGATTAGGTAAAGATCCAGAAACGGCGGTGTAGCGGTTTGATGTGATGGCTAGTTGCAGCAGCGAAGGAGATGAACATCAAATATGGTGGAGGGTATCTCATTCGCAAGAATATTCATTACTGCTGTGTGAGCACCAAAAGAACAGCGTGTCTCGATTTGGAGAAGCTGGTGGGCCGTCTTCGCTCTTCCATGGTACAGCACACTAAGTTACTTCCATCCATATAGCATTAAAGACGTGAGCTGTCTTGCAACATGAAACGCCTTCGTTGCCATGATCCTCTCGCTCTCATCTTTTGGGAGATGTATGATGTTGCCTCTACGATGGTGAAGCCGGGAGGCAGCATGAGTAGACCGTTAAAAGAATACAGCGAGAAGGGCGCAGCAGGCGAGGGCTTAAGAGAAAAGACATGATGGTGAGGAAAGAAACGTGATGAAGACAAGAGAGGTGAAGAGATGTGAGGTCTGTCTCTGACGGAAAAGCCAAGTGTCGGACGCCGGATTGAACTACTTCCGAGGTTCGAAACCTCCCTCCAGCTCCAATCCCAACACCACTTATCGTAGCCAAGGGACAACGTTTGCATATCAAATCGCCATTCATCATCGACTCAAGTCTATGCCCGTGGTTTATCTACCTTTTACTGCTCCGTCGCTGCTCTTATCACCATTCAACCTTTCGGTCCATGCAAATGCTCGTAATCGTCGGCAATTTCTTCTGATACGCCCATTTTGATCACCACATGTATCTTACGACTGTGTTCATCCTCTAAATTGTCGTCTTTGTCATCTTTGAACACCCCACAAGCGCCACATTTCAGGTCGATGTGGCTGGGCACGTGTTCTATCATGTCCTTGACGATGTGTTACCATAGAAGACTCCTTCCAAAGATAGAATTCCTGAGTCGGGGGTTCAGATCTGCTACTCATAATAAGGACTGACGCAGCTGACAAGAGCAGAAATGACGGTCACAAAAGCATGACTTTTTGCTCTGACAGTGGAAGATTGACTGCGAAGCTGGTGCTGGTTCAAGATAAAGAAAAGGGCTGGTAAGATACATGAAGTAACCTACTGCAAGAAAATCTGGTAGGATTGATGGTGTTAACATAATTCCATTATGAGCAACAGAACTGAAGGCAGAAATGTACACAAGAAGTTTAGCGCTGGTATCATAGATGTCGCCCACGCATCTCAATCGTTTCTGGTTTACTCAACCCTAACCTCAACTCTTCTCTTTGGCACTGTCAACAACAACGATCTCCACGCTGTCGTGATGCATGTCCTTTTTTATTCCGATTCTTGCAAACCTTGCTAGAGAAGTCCTTCTTCAACTCGTCCCAAGGACCCCACTTGAACTCAACGTCGGCAACAACACCACGAACAATACTATTGACAAGGCCATTGACGAGTAAAGATTTTCCCCGCTCGCAAAGAGCGCCTACCGCAATCGTATCAAGTCATTCTTGAAAAGTTTAGCCAATAGAACCTTGACCGCTAGTCTTGATTCTATTAGACTGACCTTATATTTGTGAAACTTAGATCACTATGACTAAACATCTAGGAATCACGATTTGAGAATTGTTGTAATTTATTCATGTTGATCTGAGACTAAGACTTTATGTTCAATCATCCATGCTGTAAACCTGATACCTACCGTCTTGTTTGTCCCCTGACCAAGTCCTGGAAAGTCCCCTCCAAACCCTTCTTGAGCTCTTTGTAGCTGACCACAAAGACGCTTTGTTGATCCCTACTCATAAGAGTAATCGTCTCACTCGTCCCCGCGTCGAGTTTGGCTAGACAGGTCATTACATGTCCTAAATCCACCACTGGTTTCTCGTTTTCATCAACGGCGTGGAAGACATAGTCGCGGAATAGTTTTAAATAATAGCGCTCGCCTGTCTCTGACCACTGAGCATTGTGCTCAAACTCGGGTCTCTCGTTGATGAAACCCAGTTTTGTCATCAATCGCACCAATCTTGCGTTTTCGAGTTCACCCATGAGGCTCGAGGTGAGGTTGTCGTCTGCATGGAGCTGTGCGTCATATGTGCTGACAATGTCTGTAGCAATGTGACACAAAAATGTGTCTATATCCTTCAAAAGCGGTGTTCCATCCTCCGCAAGTTGAGGTTGGAGAAGCCACGTGACGCATTCTTTCATTCGTGGCGTGTAAGACCTCGCCAAGTGCGCGAATGCTTTTTCCAAGTTGACCGCGGCATTTGTATTCGAGCCGATGCTGAGAATGAGCCGGCCCAGTTGCTCGAAATCCTGCTGTTGTAGATCTTGCACTGGGATCGCACGATCGTAATTAACAACGTCTAGTATACCACATCCATTCAGTCTCAATCGATTTTTCGACGTGACCAAGACTTTGCTGGGTATGATGGTTTGCGCAGCAAGATTGTTGCCATGTATGGCCTTCAATGCGCTGGCAATTTGTACAACGTAGTTCCATAGCATGGCTTCAGGAACATGGACCGCAGCCGTTGTCCGTCCGGCGAATCGTGGTGCCGGATTTTGTTGAAGATGCGTCTCTGCAATCGTTTTGGACAGCGGATGATAGTCAGTGACGAAGATCAGTGAAGAATCCCCGAAGAGGCGCGTGGTAAAGGCGTCGTGACAATTGACTACTGTGCCATTGTCGACACGTTTCCAGGCACGGCAAGCTGCAATGGCCTTCTCGTTCATCAATCGATAGCCCTCCAGGCGTCGGAGGGTGTAGAGTTTGCCGTCCTTGCTGGAGGTGGCTTTATATAGCCAAGTCACATAGCCAAATGTGGTTGTGTTTCTTTGATTGTTCGTATCAAGCGGTACAAGAGAATGGAAGTGTTCTATGCTGGCCGGGAGGGTGGAATCTATGGGCACGCGTCAGAAGATGTTGCTTGAAAGCAGTTCCCATCGCGTTCAGAATCTCTATATTCGAAATCGACAACGATAAACATCTGGCAACTGATCTTTTGAGAATTGCCAGATCTTGTTCGTTATTGACCTCAGGTGGAAGGTGATGATCCGCAGTTAGCGTGGGGGCTGGGATGGAAGAGCCTACTTGGTAGCGTCTGTAAAGAAGCCTCAGCTTTGCGCTGCAGATCCTCTCTCAGCTTGTCCGCGATAAACAGGTCATGGATCGTTCGTTGGTACTGGAGCAGATTCTCTTTGTGCGGACCAACAGGCGCGTAATTATGGTATTGTGCCTGCCGATGACGCGTTAGAGATGCTACATAAGACGGGCAGACACAGTGTTACCGGCTGCGCGAACGTGGCAGCATTCTGGTAGAAGCTCGCGCTGGCCAACGCGTTTGGGTCGTGCGCATATGGATTCATAGGCGGCTGTTGGTGGGTGTTCGCCAGACCTTGTACTGTGGACGCCAAAGAGAAAGGATCGCTGGTGTAACTCATGACCGTCGGCTCATACTGGTGCTGGGTTTGTGGCACGAATTCCTCGAAATTGGTGGGAGCTGTCCAGCTGGGCTGACCTGATTGAGTGTCACGGTGTTGTAGAGTAGCCGCCTGCATGTCTGTGTGAGTGTGTCAGTTTAGGTCTAAGCACATCGGTTAAGCTCTCACGATTATTCAAAGACATGGTCGAGTCCTGGTGAGCTACAGCTTTCCTTGAACTACTTGAACGCGGCAGGGTCGCAGCACGAGATCGGGGAGACAGACTTGGAGTATTGTGTTTCGGAGTGAATGGCGCGGCATTGGCAGCTTTGGGTGAGATTGTAGTGCCTCGCGCGCCATTCGAGACCACGGTGGACAGTGGTTTGAACGAGGGAGAGTCGACGTTCAGTCGCCTGCCGTAGAAACACCTTTATGAGCCACCAGTTTGTCCATATAAGCGGTGCAGAGTCCACCAACCTGTTTTCCATGGCTCCCGTGGTAGATTTCAAGCTGGTCTGGTCATGATTGAAGGCACAGCCTTCGTTTTCATAGCGGCAGTGTCCGTATATGCCTATGTTCCGGCAGAGGGTATTCTTTGAGTTCTCTCTGCCCTTTGGACGCGGCGACACAACGTTATTCCGCCGGGAGTCCGGACTAGTCCCTAATGCAGCGGCCATGTCATTGGAAGCGTGTATCTCGGGGGTGTGTATCTCAGGGGGGTGTATCTCAGAAGCGTGTGGTATGTTCCCGGGTTTACGAGCTTCGAGGGTCTATGGCAGGTGGAGGATCTATGGCAGGTGGAGGGTTTGAGGTGGGTAAATGGTGGAAGGACTCGACAAAGGTGGGAAAGGGCGATAGGAACTCGAGGGCGACGAGCCTTCTGTGTACTTTCTGTCAGAGCTGAGCGTCTTGCCAATTGAGCCGCAGAGTGGGATTGAGTAGATAGGTAGGTGTGAGCATAGGTGTACCTTTGTCTGTACAGCGCGCAGTGAGCCTTAACGACTCACTGTGTGTTGTAGCATTGCATTGCTGTCTTCAGCTCTCTACTTCCATAAGATGATCAAGCCAACATGATCAAGCCAACAGCTTGAATTGGGGTTGTAGAGGAGTGTGAAGAGAGGAAGCATAACATCCGGCGTAGGGTTGACGCGCGGGGACAAGGGTTGCTTCTCAGACATTCAGCCTCAGACCTACTCGTAGAACTAGAGAGAGGTACCTCCGTACGGCGGCATAAAAGTGCGGAAACTATTATGCCATATTCGTATTCAGCATTTTCTGGCCAGTTGCTGTGTCTCCAATACACCAAAGTACAAACATCTCCTGCTCGCTCAATCCCTCATGACACAACCAAATTCCTCGCGATAATCACAAGTACCTAGCAATGGCCACGCCCGGAGTCGACATCTCGTCTTTGACGCCAGCCCAGCAGGAAACTCTCCAGAACTACACTGCCGTCACAGACCAGAATGTAGAAGCTGCAATCCCACTATTACAACGCTGCGAATGGAATCTCCAGGTACGGGCAAAGCAGACTTCATGAAATCAAACCCCCCCCTTCCATCATCAAGTCTAACATCTGAACAGATAGCAATCACCCGCTTCTTCGATGGCGAACCAGCAACGGATCCACTCGCCGAAGCTCGAGCTGCACAACCTCAAGACATACGACGACAGGAGAACCTCATGCATAGCTTAGGCTCCTCAAGTTCCCGCCGCGCAGTTCCGAACCTCGAACCCGCACCACGGATAGTCCCACAACCGGAAAGCCAGATCGCATTGAACCCGATATTCAGCATAGTGTCTGCACCCTTCTCCGCCCTCTATGTCGCCGTCTCACGAGTCCTCGGCCTTTTCGGCTACCTCTTCCCATTCCTACCGCGGTTGTTCCGTCGATTAGTGGGAACTACACAAGGCTCAGCGAGACGGAACGCATCAGGGAGAGTAGCATTGAAACCACGCGACGCGGCTGCCAGATTCATTCGCGATTTTGAAGAGGAGTATGGCCCCAACACCCTGCCCTTTTTTGAGAATGGCTATGCGCAAGCCCTCGACGCGGCAAAGAAAGACTTGAAGTTCCTCCTTGTCGTCCTCTTGAGCCCCGAACACGATGATACATCCTCATATGTCCGCGAGACTCTCCTCGCTCCCTCGGTCGTTTCCTACGTTTCGGATCCAACAAATAATGTCCTGCTATGGGTTGGTGACGTCCAAGATTCCGAGGCTTTCCAAGTCTCCACCGCACTCTCAACCACGAAATTCCCATTCGCAGCAGTCATCTGCCACACCCCAGCCGTATCATCAACAGCAATGTCAATAGTGGGCCGTATGGTGGGACCCATGACCGCACAGAGCTTCCTGTCCAAGATTCAGAGAGCAACAGAACAATATGCACCAGGCCTCACTCAGGCTCGACGCGCAAGGCAAGAGGCGGAGGCATCGAGATCTCTTCGAGTGGAGCAAGAAAGCGCATACGAGCGCAGTCTCGCGGCCGATCGCGAAAAGGCCAGGCGCAAGAAAGAGGCGCAAGAACAAGAGAAGAAGGCAGCCGAGGAAGCGGCCAGAGCCGAGCACGAGAAGGAGATTTTCGAACAAAACCTGGCACAGTGGAGGAGACATCGGGCTGGCAGACTCGCACCTGAACCCAGCGCAGACGTCAAAGATGCCGTCCGCATCTCATTGCGATTGGGTGATGGTGAACGTGTTGTACGCAAATTCGCAGCGAACGCCGTGATGGAAGAAGTATATGCGTTTGTGGAATGCTACGATCTGCTTAATGATGGCGATGCTGATCTTGAGGGCGTTGATGCCCCGAACAACTTCACGCACTCGTACAACTTTCGCCTTGTCAGCCCAATGCCACGTGAGGTCTATGAGGTCGATGCGAAGGGTGCACTCAAAGAGAAGATTGGACGGAGCGCCAATTTGCTTGTGGAGAAGCTGATACCTGATGATGAGGAGGAGGAGGAGGAGGAGGAGCATGAGGATGAAGAAGATGAGTAGATCAAGTAATCGAATTTTTATGTTGAGCTTGAATATCACGGTTCTCTCAATGACATCGCTGATCGTTTGCTAAACAACGCGTGAAATGAGTTCCAATAGAAATCGTGCATCTACTCGGATTTGATATCTTGTTAGAGGTGGGAACTGGGTATACTGTAATATCTGGAAGCTGAATTTTCAGATAGGAGTGATTGTATTTGGGATATCTTGAATCTACAAAGTATTGATTTTTTGGGAGGTTAGGGAATGGGTATGTATACCGCTTCACTTGAATACCTTGTACAATAGGCGGATTGTTTCATTAACCAGCTGTGGTTCTTGGTGCGAAGTCGAATTATGAGGGAGGGGAGTGTGTATTTCGGATATTTGAGTGAGATTGAGAATGGCGATTTGGACGGGGTAGGAAATGGGAGTTCTATTGGGTAGGTTCGGGTAAAATTGGATTTTGGGATTGGGGATTGGAGATTTTTGCTGTGGATGGCTTGGACATGTTTTATACCTTAAGGTTCTCTGTGCTTTCGGGGCGAGTGGTTGAGATGTGTTGGGTTTATGATGGTCGAATCAGGAGGGGTGAGGGGACATTTTGGTGGTCGACTGCCGGTGGTTTGAATTGATGGATTGGCTGATGAGGGAAAGGATAGAGGTAAAGATGGGGTTGCAAGAAGAAGACATGATGAGGCTGAAGGGAATAGCAAGACGTGCCCACGGGGAAGATTCAGTTAATTGTTTGAAGGGATGAGAAACAAGAGGGAGTTTGATATACTTGGGTTGTTACTGCGTCTATCTCTCTTCTTGTATCTCCAGCCGCGCGACAGAGCTTGGTTAGCGGTTTGTGGTTCGATACTCTGTTATTACTTATTCCTTGTAGGCGAGCATTACTTAAGCAGCCTCTTTACCTACCATCTGGAGGTTATGTATATATATATATTTATACTTATCATACTTATACCTCTATATCAATATTGAATATCGCTCTCCGATAGCTGATGAAGCCAGGTGGGCAAGCAGATCTTTATGGACAATTTCTTAACCTTTTCTCGATTGCTATGGATTTTGAATTCTTACTCCACGTTGCTAGATTCGGAGTCCTCTGCCTCTTTTCGATTAGCTCTTGATTTATCGAAAGCGTCTTTGCTAAAATGCTGACACCCCACAGTGCGATAACTGCTGGGAGTTGATTGATATCGATCCTGACCTGGAAGTCTCTGTTTGGGATAAGACTTCGTATTGGAAAGAAGAAGACAGCTCGGCGGCGCAGATGCGGGCTTGAGGTGTGAGCATACCCAGGGCGAGGTTGATTTTGACGTTGTGCGGGATTGATGGAAGGAGCGATGGATGCATTCAGGTCCAACTTTATTCCGCGTCTCTTCCCTTCTTCTCACCTTGAACACAGACATATACTCAGCTCACGTACTATTTCATTGACCAGTCTCATCAGCGATGTTCATACTAACATCGCACTTCTGTTGGCCAACTTTTATCTCCCATCCTATTGCAACCGACCATGAACGACTTCGAAGCAGCCAACCGGCGCGCAATAGCCGAGAGATTAAACGACGAAAACATTTCCAAGTACGTTGCCCTCACTTCGCAAAATCAATTCTAACATCTCACACCCAGCTTGATAATTCATTGCACCGGTCAACCTCTCGCATACGAACCAGGAAGTCCATACTACCATTACAGATCCGAACACGAAACCCTCTGGGTCGATCCACCCTACCGCCGCGGCTACGAACCAACAACATGGCGCATCATCGACCCTGGGCAAATTCAAGCCATGGAAAATGCCCTCAAGGGGAACTTCATCGACAACAGCGACGGTCCCCTCGACCCAGAAACGTTCATCCGCTTGCACCGTATGATGAAACACTGGGCGTATTACAGGATGTTTTACATGGACATTGTGGCCGCAGAGATGCCTTGGAAGAATCCCGGTCCCGGTGGATGGAAGTGGTGGAGTACGAAGGAAGGCAGGGAGGGGAGGAAAATCCTTAGACGGAAGATCAAGTTCTATACTATTGTTTTTGCTGTGGATTGGTTATTGGCTAAGCAGAGGGATTTTGCCTGGCTCATTGTACTCCTGCCGAAGTTTATAGACACTTTGAAAGGGCAGACTGCGACGAAGGCGGCAAGAAAGATGGCGTTGAAGGCGGCGGGGAAGCAGGCGGCTGTTGCTTCGGGATAACCGAAAAGAGTTCATTTCACTCACCATGCTTCATCTCAAATCATCTACTGCCGTCTGTCTATCAGAGCTTGCCAATTCTTCGTGGTGCCAATAGGCGGGTGGCCAATTTTCTTTGAATCAGAAATTGCGTATTGAGACTCTGGAGTCATGACAATTGACGGTTGCTCATTCTCAATATCGGCAATGCCGGATTTCTTTTGACTTGCGTTTGCCAGTAGTGCAGCGTGTGCTCGTTGCCCTGGCGAGCATGTCGAGCTTTGATAACTCTTCATGTCCGACGGTAGTCAATAAAGAATTCAGAGGGCACAGCACAGCAAGCCTTCTTGATGCCCTCAAACTCTTGCTTGACATGTCTCTCCTTCTCTGCTTCTCCGCGGTCAATCTCTGTCTGAAATTGGATGGGATCGAGTAATGGGAAACGATGGTGCGCGCTGCGTATCTTGGAGATTTGGTATCTGAATGCTCCAGCCTCCTTCAGATTCTCCAACGCGAAAACCTGCAGCGATCTGAGTGTTGGAGATAGCGACAGGAGCCATCCATCCGCGGGCTTCACGGGTAGAATCAGATGTGGCGAACCCGGTTTGTTGGCATGAGTGAATGACATTGCAATGGAGATGCAACGTTCTCTTGCGCTTCAAATGTACTATTCCGGTTTCTGCGGTGGATTTCTCCATGACATTAGCGGAATGCTGCGATTCCATCTCTTGACTGGGGCTGGCAGCACTTCGAGTGTACTAATTACCATGGAATAATTGCAATTGAAGTTATTTGAGTCGATGGAGGGCGCTGGAAGTTCCAGTGGATCAAACTGAATTGTCGGCTTAATGCCCAAGCACGTGACATGTAAAGCGGACTCAGTTCTTCGTCTCCACGAAATATCTCCGAATGGACAACTCTCTTCCCTCAGACACATCCTCACACCTACCTCTGGAATAATGTCGAACCACGCAAGAATAGAAGAAGTTTCGGACTCTGACGAAGATGTTCAGGACCCCGATGAGGGTGATATCATGGACCTGGCGACCTTTACAAGCTCGAATACCTTCAAAGGCCCCCGCGTCACCCCTCCAAATCAAAATCAAACTCTCATGAACCCCTCGAATATTCCTTCTACAACCCATCGACAAGCATCTCCACAGCCGAAGTATGATTCGGCAAAATCGAAACATTGGCACTGCATATACCCCATCTACTTTGATGCATCGAAAACGAGAGACGAGGGTAGGAGAGTGGGAAAGGATGGGGCTGTTAAGAACCCGCTCGCGAGGACGATAGTGGATGCCGTAGCGAGGCTGGGACTAAATGTGGTGTTTGAGCCCCAGAAGATACATCCAAAGGACTGGTCAAATCCGGGTAGAGTGCGCGTTGAGCTCAAAGATGAGAACGGCAGGATCAAGAGACCGAACGTCAAGAACAGTGAGTTCGCTCCAGCCATGGTTTGGGTCGACGTCTAACACGATGCCACAGAGCGCCATTTATATATCCACATTTCAGCATTCCTGAAAAACAACCCCACGACCGAAGACTCACCCATGGAACTACCGATACGAGGCATGCCTATGCCCGACAAGCCCCCACCTCCTCCAGCCGTTCCGCGAGGCTGGAAAATCAACGAGATAGTACCTTTGCACAGTGCTGCCGTGACGGGCGGGGGCGTAAGCGAGGATTTGCTGAAGGAGATGATGGCAGGCATGGGAGGTCCAGCAGGAGCAGCTGGGCCGGCGATGGGCAAGAAAGCCAAGAAGCAAAAAATCATCAGGGCGTAGAGAACAATCCTTTTCGAAACGAATCAGCATATGAATCATGTTGGAATATGATATCATGCTTGATCATGGCATGACTGCGACGGAAAATGTCGTGGACCCGAACGGGAACTCGATCAACGACGAACAGACTGGTGATGTATAGTCTACAGACGATAAGAGTATAGAAGAGTCGCCCCAGGAGCACTAGCAGACAGCAAGCAAGAGCTTGGTTGTTTCCTGTTATCCAGCCAGCAACCATAGCCTTTCGAAACACTTTTTCCCGTCGCCCACTATTGGGCGCCTGTTGGTAGATGGCATGATGAATTCGCCTGGATACCCTTCAAATTACACCTTGCTCATCGGGATCATACCCTAGTTAAGGTATCGTGCGCATCGATCGAGGAGTCTGGTTGTTACTTCTTTAAGAATTTGCGCATTCGGACCTTTCAGTCAATAATTTATATCTCTGATTCAACGAATATATTCTAGCGTAGATCAACGAGTAGGTGCTCGTTCCTACCAACACTAATAGTCTCTGATATTATTCTTCAAGCAGAGAAGATATTCACTCTCAATCATATGAACCCTTACGAGAACTTCTCTTATAATTATAAAATTTGTTTATGCATACGTGGAATACTGCCTCGTCTATATAATCTATACTTGAATACTGTTATACGGAAGGCGCTAAGTATAATATCAAACTCTTTTCTTTAAGTATTCTCGACCCTAGAAACGTAAGATATTATAGTATTGTCAAAAAATACCCAAAATTCTATCTCATCCCAAGGGTGATTGGCTTGAATCGAGACTATGTCGACAACTCAAGCATTTTCATGAGAACCTTAGGTGTTGTTGAGGGGGTGTCGTTGCTATTAAACGGAGAAGGCTTCGTAGTGCCCGGTCTTGGTCTTGTTCTTGCACCCCGATATCGCTGTTGGCCTTAGAACTAGCTCTCTCATCAACCTCCTCGGACTCCATACGGCGATTTGACCACTTCATGAGCACCCAAGCTACCTTCCCTTCTCCCTCTGGTCAAGCATCTCAATACAGATCTTTATGAAAGACTTCCTGGATGTCTTGTCAATCATATACGCGTATCGCAGCTCAACACCCACCTCCTCGCGGCCTCGAACAATATGTTCCCTCACCTCGACAAGGCAGAGGCAGATTGCCTCCAAACGTTGCGGAAGGAGAGGCTTTCCATCTTGTCGCAGTACGAGAACAGGTTCAGCATCAGAATCCGACCTCATGGGACCACGACCGCTGGAGTCTACTGTTTCGTGTAGGGTGCGATGAGAAATCAACTCCGAGTCCAGAGCAGTGTAAAGCCAGTTCGCACCTATGTTATCATAAGTTTCGGCCTTTCTACCATCCGCAGCGTGAATGGGAGCGTCAAGAATCAGCGAGTCTCTCGTAAGTCTGCTCGTGAAGAGTAGTATACCAACACGCTTAGCTATATTGAGCTTTTCGTAATAGGCGAAGATTAGAATATCCTACGCTTAGAGACTTCGTTTCCAATTTCGAAATTAGGTCTACTGAGAAGCCGAAATCTGGTACAGTTAGCTCGGATAAACTTGGACTTGCGGATCACTCTTCTTTCCCATATTGACGCATTCGGCTCTCATGGTAAAGAGATCAACTAGATGTCTGACGTCTGTTGGATTGACATAGCGGTACTCGCCTGCTGAACTGTTTTCCCCTTTTGTGACACCTACGACCATCAGTCCTCGCTAGTAACTGTGGTAGTCACGTTGAAGATGCATGCATTGATCCTGAAGCCGACTGCCAGACATTCGTACCGGTTGTGCAATCGAAGCGTGTCGGGCAGTAAGCTAAGGAGTCGTTGGTTCTGCCGGTCCCATAAACTCTGGGTAATTAAAAACCCTCCGCCGATCCGCCTGTCCAGGTTGGAACATTCGGGGCTTTGATGGGTGTTTCGCCAAGGTAGAAACGGACGGATTTCCAGAAGTTCGACTGCGGTCACGTTATTTGGTATCTTCTGTGGTCGCCATGATGCTTCGATGTTGGCTGCTCCTAGTTGAACTTTAGAGGAGCTCCGATTCGCAATACGGTACGTTTGTGGTTGAATTGTGTCTGGAGTTGTGGAAATGCAGGATGGAAGATGTTTGATGATGAGAAGTTCTGGACTTGGATTTGCTGGAGGGATGGCTGCAAACTCGCCGCTGACGATGCTGTTATTTGTTATGCTTCACCATCCCATTAATAGGGTTGTATTGACAAACACAGAATATTATCCCCTAAAAGAGGGTCTACCGTCAAGATCATTGGCTTGATCATTGAACTGACACTAGAGGTACAAAAATTATATTCCAAAGGCCTTCGTTTTACCGTACTAAAATCAGCAGTCTCCAGAAGACCATGGTTCACAAGAAACACCTTTAATCCACCCGACCGAGCTCAATCCACAACGATACCACCCAACCGCCAACCGCAAAATCCACCTCCCTCGCCTCCCCAAAAAACCCAACCTACCGGAACAAACCCACAGCTCCAAAATCAAATCCCTTCCACACTTCCCAGAAAACAACAACAACAACAACAACCCAACAAAACCAAACCAAACGCCACATCCGCGAAGCAGAAAAAACAAAAAAAAAACAAGATAACTAAATAACCCCCATCAAACCCACCCCACACCCTCCATATACAAATGCCCATCCCTACTAGAAGTGGCCCCGACGTCGTGCACGGCCCTATGCCGTGCACACCAAAACATCATTTCACATACTTCTTAATCCGTTTACTGCGATTCCTATAATGACTATATTTACTAAATACTTAGTAGTTTGATTAAACTAACTATACTCTATAATCTCTACTATTTTCTATAACGTAAAACCCTCTATAGTAGTACTTTAATAACTAATAGTTTACTATTACTAAAAATACGCTCTATTACGTATATACCTACTTTTAAGACTACTATAAGGCTTTTCTTTCTACCTCTACTTTAGGTAAGCTTCTTTTACTCTCTCTCTTTAATCCTAGCCTATATTCTTATATATTTAGCTTCCTCTTAGAGTTACTTAATAGCCTAGCGGTCTTCCCTATCCTATTAGATCTTTTTTTGCTTTTCTAGCTTCGCTATTTTACGTATAATACGTATAGATTCTCTCTCTCCTTTTCTTTATATAACTATTCTAGCTTACTCTTCCTTAGCTAGCTTTAGAGCTTCCTTTTTAGCTTCTTTAAGAGCTTCTACTTCCTCTATCTCTCTCTCTTTTTCTTCTAATCTATCCTTAGCCTGCTATACCTTTTTCGGACTAAAAAATATAGCCCTACTATTAGCGTTATTACGTATTTCTTCTATTAATAGCTTCCTACGTTGACGGCGTCTTTTTTTAGTTACTATAGCTAATCGGAGGCCTATATTTTCTACCTTAATAATAGCTAATTACGCTTATAGGCTAACTATTAAGTTTTATAGCTTCCTAGCTATTCTTATATTCTTATCCCTAATAGTAACCTAGAATATAGCTCGGATCTTTAAGATATCGCTCTCTAAGAGCGTGCTTTTATTTAATTTTAAACTACTAAGGCGCCCTAGGTCTAGAATATTATTAAAATCGATTAAACCCTTTAGGATTACCTTAGTAGGGTTAAAGGGGACGATATTAGTTTTCTCGAAAGTATATAGGATATTCTTTCTAGTTATTACCCTAGTAAATACCTCCTAAAAGATACTAAAGAACTCGCGTTTACTTATACGGTAGAGACCTTACGTCCGCTAGATCTACTCGGCTAAAAAAGTAGAGTAATATAATACTAGGGGTCTAAAGCAGCTAATATCAAGTAGCTATAATCGATAAGTTAAATAAGGTAGATAATTAACTACTAATATACGGTATAGAATATAGTAATTGATGAATTTTATAGTCAGATAACTACCGTAGCTATTAATATATAGGAATCGCTAATCTCGTCCGTATCGAGCCTTTTTTTTAGTATATCGGTCGAATATATCTATAAGCTAGGAATATCTAAGCTTATTATTTATCTATCTACTTATAGAAGAGGTAAAGTATACTTTCTATTCCTTAGGCTTAAAGTTATTAAGCTAAGTATCCTATAGGTTCCTAGAAATAGCCTAGTAGATAATCCCTAGTAGTAAAAAATCGCTATCCGTATAAATATACGCTATTATAGTAACCTATTCCCTATTACTATCTTATATTATACTAATTAGGAGCCCCTTTTAATATATCTCCTTATTAAACACTCTCTTTCTACGCTATAAAACACTAATCAGGAAGCCCTTTTTATCTATATTATACTTATTATAAGGTAAGACCTTATATTCCTCCTTCTTAAGCCGTAACTACTTAAAATTTAGTTATATAATAATAAATAGGAAGCAGGATCTACCTTTTTAAAGTACTTAGTATATATAATACTAGAATTAGCCTTTTTTCGGCTTGAATTAAGCCTATCTAAGTAGTTAGAAGCTAGGGCTTTTAGATATACTTTTATAAACTAAGTATACTAGTTTTTCCTAGGCTTTTTCCTATAGATCTCCTCTATAAAGTTATTTACTATAGTATTCGTAGTCTATTATTAATAGCTTAATAATAATACCTTTTCTCTTCCCTTAGATTTACTCCCTATGAGCCCCCTATACCGCCTTAATAAGGTAGACCGATCAACAGCAAACTGTAGTATAGTTTGCGTATAATTAGGCTGTTCTTGCGTCTATAATACAGCTAGTATATCGTCAATTAGAGCTATATTAAGGGAGATACGTCGTGTATAGAATACGAGTGTATAGAAATTTTGGTGTGCACGGCATAGGGCCGTGCACGACGTCGGGGCCACTTCTAACTCTCTCTATTACTAATAACCTAGCGTAGAATCCGTAATAATGAAAGCCCTAACTACTCTATTCGCAATCTCTTACTTCGCACATCTGGGCCTATGCGATCTTGGAAACGCAGTCACATACCCTCCGCTATATCTTCCTAATAAATGTTACGGCCATAGTGAAGCCGACATCCCTACTACCAAGTTATTCGCCGCTGTAGGACGAGGACTATGGAATAATGGTGGAGTCTGTGGCCGTTATTTCGAAATTCGTTGCGTATCGCCAGATCATTCTGCCTCCCAATGTACTGGCAAAAATGTTATAGTTAAAATTATAGAAGGGAAAGTAGGATATAGGGCCCTTACCTTTTCTCTCAGCCAGACGGCTGCGGCCGTTATATACCCTGGGCCTGGACATGTCAAAATTGAATATCATGAGGTCGGAGGTCAGGGTTGGTAGCAGAAGGGAATTTAGGTCTTCACTCATGATGCGAGGGACTCGAATGGCATGAGAAAGGCATTGATTTTGTGACTTCAAGTTAGTCATCGTATTATGTCCTGCAAGAAAAACCATAGCAATGAAGCTCCTTGCTTCGTCCATTTTTGCTCGGTTTGGGCTCTGATGGTTGTGTATTCTTGATGCTTGGGTCGACGGCGAGAATTTTTTGTGAAATTTACCCACCCGGGGACCGGTAATAATGGGCAGTGCAGTCACAGTTTATACCAAGCATTATAGGTTATACGAAGTGACAAAGAGCATACGAAGTGACAAAGAGCATACGAAGTGACAAAGAGCATACGAAGTGACAAAGAGCATACGAAGTGACAAAGAGCATACGAAGTGACAAAGAGCATACGAAGTGACAAAGAGCATACGAAGTGACAAAGAGCATACGAAGTGACAAAGAGCATACGAAGTGACAAAGAGCATACGAAGTGACAAAGAGCATACGAAGTGACAAAGAGCATACGAAGTGACAAAGAGCATACGAAGTGACAAAGAGCATACGAAGTGACAAAGAGCATACGAAGTGACAAAGAGCATACGAAGTGACAAAGAGCATACGAAGTGACAAAGAGCATACGAAGTGACAAAGAGCATACGAAGTGACAAAGAGCATACGAAGTGACAAAGAGCATACGAAGTGACAAAGAGCATACGAAGTGACAAAGAGCATACGAAGTGACAAAGAGCATACGAAGTGACGAAGACGATACGAAGTGACGAAGACGATACGAAGTGACAAAGACGAAGCGACGTGGAGGTGGTTACGAGGTTTGCACGTGGCTGTACTGTGATACGTCGGCCTGCGACCTCGCCTCCACTTACCAGGTGTCCTATCCCTGAGAACATTAGAAAAGGTTTTCAAAAATTGTCGGACTGATCAACAACCGCGAGAGGAGACAAGACGACCGGGGTACCAGAACAGCTCTCCGGGGAAATAACAGTTTTCTGTAGGTGTTGATTGTGTAGAGATACTATCATGGCCACGAATAATAAATAGTTGGGACCGCCTTCTGCTTGGAGGACCGACCTGGACTTTAGAAACGAGATCCTTTTCTAACCCACCGTCAATATTTTCAACATCTTTCAATATCTTCAATATCTTCAATATCTTCAATATCTTCAATATCTTCAATATCTTCAATATCTTCAATATCTTCAATATCTTCAATATCTTCAATATCTTCAATATCTTCAATATCTTCAATATCTTCAATATCTTCAATATCTTCAATATCTTCAATATCTTCAATATCTTCAATATCTTCAATATCTTCAATATCTTCAATATCTTCAATATCTTCAATATCTTCAATATCTTCAATATCTTCAATATCTTCAATATCTTCAATATCTTCAATATCTTCAATATCTTCAATATCTTCAATATCTTCAATATCTTCAATATCTTCAATATCTTCAATATCTTCAATATCTTCAATATCTTCAATATCTTCAATATCTTCAATATCTTCAATATCTTCAATATCTTCAATATCTTCAATATCTTCAATATCTTCAATATCTTCAATATCTTCAATATCTTCAAGATCTTCATTATCTGCCCCATCACCACTACCATCATTACTTTTGGCATATTGATGAAGAATGCAACTCCAAAACCTTCTTCCAGCGATCCTATTCGCGCAGTCCAGCTTCGCAAGATATTACTGCTGCGTTAAACTGTATAACACCCACATCACCCGCGTACAAGCAATCGAAAAGGAGCTAATCACCGTACTACAGCGTAGGCAGTGGTCCGGGCCAAGATTTCTATTCAAAATACTTTCTAAGCGGTGGTTCTGAGACTTGGTCCCCACAACCCCTCTGCAGTGTGAATCTTGTCAAGAATGGCGCCACCTGTGGGGCTTGGTCCGTGAAAGTGCAGCCTGGGACATGTGCGGAAATTGTGGTTTCATACGTCGGTGTAACAGGAAACCAGGACTGCGTAGGGAGAGCGTAGTAGAGAAGGAGGATGTGTTCACATCTGGAATAGCGGCGTCACGACTTGAATCGATCACATTATCAGGGAAACCATTGCTTCTATCTTGCTCTTGTGCACGCCAATGACTTGTACATGTTCTTCTCCAACGTAGACTCACCCTGGGCCGTTTTGAAGGACTGTAAGAAACGATGGACGGTGTGGTAGACTAGGTTGCCAACGAGAATTGATCGCACAGATTCATGCTGTTTATTGACCTTCGCGAGGAAAGCAAGCTACGAGAAGCTCCAGCAATATCGAGGCAAAGGCTGTATGAGAGCACGCGAAGGGACACGCAGCGCAGAGCATGCGTTCCGCCATGCTCGACGCAAATTCAAAAGAGAGTCGGCTAACCGAACACCGTGACGTAAAGAGCGCGGAAAACGATTGCGAAGCGTATTCGACATCCAGACAAGACACTACAGTAAGGTAAGCATCACTTGCCAAAGAAGTTCAGGGTCAATCGTCTTTATACCCCACCACCACGGAAAGTGTAAGAAGGAATCGTGCAGCAGTGGTTCCTCGGCTTCCTAACAGCTACCAACATCCGGCAGGCGAGCGACAATCAGAACCAATGCATCGTTACGCGGCGCCAGCGATTCACCAAAAATCTCCCCAAGAACCCAGCAGATCAAAGGCAGTTCGTACACAAATACTTACACAGTCACAGAGCAGGGGAAACGATAGTGCGACACTAGAGAACGAATTGCAAGGCCCAAGGCCAAGGACAGGCAAGAGATACCAGCCAGTTCTTCACCCCAACCAGCAGTTTACCAAACCAAGTCCACAAACACTCGTCTCCACGCCCACAAAGCGCACCCAAAGAGCAGACACAGAGAGTTTTAAAACCCACTTGTGTTATTAGTACTCCTACTCATTCTCCTCCCACTCTTACGCAACGATAAAATGTTGTTGCTATTAAGGAACCAAGCACGGCTACGCAGACTAAGTTGGCGGAAATTTCCTTATGCGTATATACAAAGGGGGGAATTTCCGGGTCTAATCTCTATAATAGATATATTGTCGGCAATTATTGTAAGCTCCGCCTTCTAGAACTAAGCCCTCATTTTGCTATCCTCTTCTTCTTACGGTTTGGTCTGTTTTTACAAGGAGCTTCCTAAGTATCTAGGGTAGAAGTATCAAGGAGAATGATATGGAGGTATATCTTAGACTTCTTTTACAGTAATTACTTACGAGAAAGAGTAAACCGAGGCTTAGGACTAGTAGTAAATATACCATAATATTAGGGAGAATAAATGTTAATTGGTTACCCCCTGTTATTTTTGGATTAGAAAATCGAAGAACCTCGCTCGCATTTCTGATCTTCGCCCCAAGCGGTTTCAACTTGGAATACTGTGTGTTTACAGGAGATCGTCCGACGGCTATGCTAATGGTACCAGCGCGTGTCAGTCTTATTTCAACTTTTCGATTGGTATTCATTGGTTGTTGAAACAAGACTGACGGGCGCTGGTACTCCTAGTATGAATTGTATAGTAAGGAACCTACTTTAGAATTAGGTAGCTTAATATCTCTCGATGCCTCCGGATCATACTCTCCGATTATCAGCCGTTGATGCTTCCTCAGACCTGCCGCAGGGTTGTTCAGTGTATTAGAAGCTGGATGTGCGGATCATAGCGAAAACAACAGGACTTTGCTGCAGGAACCTCTATTGAATGACTGGATGCAACACGAGCGAGCAGTCGGGACCAGCAACTGTCAGCCAAGAGCGCTTCAGTGATGTCGTAGGCTTCTTCGCCTAAAAGGCCAAGCAAGTGTCCGCCCACCCGAACGCGTATTTATAGATACCTTGTCATCACCTGCCCATCAGCATCGATTTGAAGCGCAATCAGGAGTACTGGGCGCCAACGCCAAGACTTTGTGAGGAACTGTGAAGACTTTGTGAGGAACTGTGGTTTACAAGACCCCGACTCTCTTATCCAATTCTCTTGTCTGTAATTGTTGTCCGGAAGATCCTGTGTCAGCGATCTAAAGGAGAGGTGAGAGCGAAATGGTAATCGTCTTAATCTGGAAACGCCCCATCTGACCCTTGTGTTAGTGGCCCTGCGGAGGTACAGGAATGGAAATTTGAGGTAGACGCTTGCGCATCACATGATACGCTGGTGCATGGCGATACTTGATACTTATCGCCATGGGCCATGGCAGTTGCCATTTCCATCCTCAGTGAAGCCGGGCAGCTGGATATGATTCTTGACGTCCCCGTTCAATGAGAAGATCTCGTAGGTAAGGGTACCAATGAATCTTCATCGTATGTCGGTCAGGCAGGCAAGATGTTGACTTTGCACAAGGGCTTTTGTGCGTCACCGTGCCTTTCAACTTCAAAATCTAGGCTCAGCACGTCTTTGTTGTCAATAATGGTGGGTTGCGGCGTAACATTCTGTGAAACGAGCACGTCCGGAGGTGGCAGAATTGCAAATGCCAGCCGCAGTCATCAGACAGAGATGAGAAAAGCCATGATAGGCAGCGGGAGAACATTGTTCCATCAATTGCCGAAGAAAGAAGCATCCTGGAGGCAGGGTATTATCAATCATACATAGTATATACGTAGTAGATGGACTCGGATCGATATTCTTTAGAAGGTCATCTCGAGTCTGCTGTTCCGTGTCCGTGGTTGCTTTCGCTTGTTTCACCATCTCATATGCTGTTCAACTCTGGGGCAGCCGCACCAGTAATCCAATGATGTGCAAGCAGCAGGTTTCCACCGCAATATGCCCAAAGTGGAATTTGTTAGTTTTCAACCTCCGCAACAATCATCTGCTGTCAAAAAAAGAAAGTAAGAGTCGCTTATGGTTAAAATTGAATCGATTGATGAGGGCGTTCCATGTGAGAATAGTCTTTGCTCCCATCGAAGTCTCGGCTCGGTCAACCATGGGTGAATAGATTAAAAAACTTCTTTAAAAAGATTCTGGGGACTGTGGGGTCGAGCTGTCGAGCGATCATCAGCATCTGTTTGAACCAGGGATCGAGGGTCTGGCTTGGTCAAAGGGCCCAGGAAGCTGTTACGAGTACACGGGAAAGGTTTCATGTCGTGCAGGCACTGAGTGTGAAGGCCCGCTGCAGGCCCCCAGCCCCGAGCTGATGTGGTGAGCAAGTGTAAGGCAAGTCGGGACGAACGAAGAGCGGCCATTTGTGTGCTATTCTCTGTGCTGTGGTTAGTCGATGGCTGACAGCCCGGCCCAAGAACATGGTCAAGAATAGGCTGTGGCAGTGTCCCATACACGCAAGGCCTCCTAAAGGCAGTACCACAGTCCGAGTACATGTTACGGATGTGGTGGGGTTTGTACATAACACACAACCAGACGGAATATGTACATAGTACACAAGCAGGTGGAGTATATACATGGTACACAAGCAATGGAGTAGGTACATAGTACACGAGCAGGTGGAGTACACAGTATGTACATAGCACATGAGCAGGTGGAGTTTGTACTATGTACATAGCACACGAGCAGGTGGAGTTTGTACCATGTACATAGTACACAACCAGGTGCAGTTTGTACTGTGGTATACTACATAGAGTACACAACCAGGTGGAGTACACAGTATATACATAGTACACAACCATGTAGAGTACGTACAGAGCACGCAAGCAGGTGGAGCATGCACATAGTACATGGTAATACGCATTCCAGGGGGAGGCAAATAGCAGTGTCACGGTGTTCTTCGAGGGCAAAGACATCAGTTCAAGCACGGGGGTGATTCGTGCGGCGGAGGGGGTGGAATCGCACGAATTGGGTTTCAGAAACACTTGCCTCCTTGCTGAATCCAAAGTTCAAAAGCTTCCCTTGTGAGTGTGCGTCTGGTCCGCGTGCTCCCATTCGCCCGCTGGCTGTCCGAGCTGATGCCGCCGAGAAGGGAAAAACAGCGGGTGGTCCTTTACGGGATAGCGTCCCAGGAGTATTAACTGCGGACCCTACCCTGGACAGGGGCTGAGTCCGGGTCGCCTTCATAAAGGCCACTGTGTCCTGTCTGTCTATAGGCAGCACTCCGATTCATAGCCATCCGCCTACGCTTCCCTCGCTCAAACCCTCATTCCCCCCCCCAAGCAGAAAGCAGACAAGACAATGGAGGCTCAACTATCTCAACTTCAAGAATACAACCAAGCATCATCACCACCAGCCACCATCAAACTCGAAGACCTCCACCAAGACCAGATGGCTTTACCAGCACAACAACCTCATACCTCCTCCACATCAGTCCTCAACATGTCACTGGACTCGAAGCAAGACACCCCGCCTTCGTCGATGTCGACGTCGACGTCGAAACCGACCAAGAAGCGCAAGTCATGGGGTCAAATCCTACCTGAGCCTAAGACAAACCTACCACCACGAAAACGCGCAAAGACGGCCGATGAGAAAGAACAACGCCGCATCGAGCGTGTGAAGCGGAATCGTCTCGCTGCTCATAACTCCCGCGAACGGAAGCGCCAGGAAGTCGACGCACTCCAAGAGGAGAAGCAGGCTCTCGAAGAGCGCGTTCGCGCCATGGAGACTGAACTCGCCGCCTACCGATCACTGTTCCCTCAAGCCAACGTTCCCCAGGCGGCGCCCCTGGCCGAGACCACTCCTTTCCAAGGTGTTTCGATCCTCGACGAGTACCAACATGATCAGCGCGATGAGTTCAAACAAGAAGACTTCAAGTCAGAATTAAACACCATGGCAACCCCCAGCCTCGTGTCCTTCCAGAGCCCCGACTCTCTTCGGTCAACCCTCGATTCGCCCATGGACTCGGCACCATCCACGCCAGGCACCGAGCTGATGAACTCTGATTCCGACCCGACACAACATTCTGCTGCAATGTTGTGCGACCTGCAGTGTCGGTCGGATATCAGCAGTTCCATCACTTCGACAAAGCTTCAAGCGGTCTTGACAACAATTTTTCTCTACAATATCCAGATATATCTGATGACAACGGCATCGACGGTAGTCTCTTTGACTTTGCCCTCTTTCCCGAGAACGGTAGCAACCTGGTTGGCGGCACCGAATCGTTCTTCGAGTCGAGCTTCGGCGAGCCGTCCGCCCACTTATCTAGTAACCCCAGTGATCTTCTGGAGCCTCTTGATGCAAGCTTCTTCGATATGCAGCCCAGCGCAGGCGCGACTATTACAGTCAGCGACGCAAAGGGCCTTGCAGCGGAGTGCGCTTAGCAACAACAAGCTCCGACGGTCCAGCGGGTCTAATGGATCTGTGGAGACTGCCGCCGCAAGTCATCAGCGTCGAAGGGAATCCAACCGACGGGAAGAGAGGATGAGGATTTGGAGATTCAATTGTAACAATAGTTCGCTCGTTTGGGATATCAAAAGGAGTTGCTTGATAATTGCTCGGCGCTCCCATTTGGAGCCCCGTGGCAGGCAAAAACGACCCTTGAGGTTTTGAGGCGTTGGGGTGATGAGGCACACTTGGAATCCTCTAGGATAGCAGAAGCACATCCGTTCCATAGTCCATACAAATGTACAACACTACCTTATTACTGCAATCTTGTGTCCGACTTCTGTTGCCCATACTCGCCTTCCTTTTGGTATTACGAATGAATGTGGAAGCTGACTGGCGACACAACCACGTTGGGGGATTGTAAGTTGGTAGTGTGAGTATCTGCCGCTTTCTTCCCTGCTCTTCTACCCACTTACCACCTAATGGTCCACTTGAGCGAGGTTTTATGGATCGTTTATGCTCTCCCAAACCAAACGTACCATGTGGTAAATGTGACGTAAAGTGACGTCGATCTTGGGAACAACCTTCTCTTATTGCGAGCGTCGAGTTGGCTTTTCTCCGTAGCTTCATATCACAGAGAACAATCAATCAATCAATCAATCAATCAATCAATCAATCAAGCAACCGACTTCATTCAAGACCAATCCCAAATCAATCAAGTTCATTATTACAGCCAACATGCCTCGAGACGGATCAGGAACAGCCGACAATGCCACCCCAGGCGAACCAAGTCACAATATCATCCACGGCACTGGTAAAGAGGTAAGAACTCCTCCTCAACCCTCACTCCTCCACTGCTCCGAAATTACCGCCGAGTTCGTGAGGACGAAGACGAAGACGAGGACGAGGACGAGGTAGCATTCCATGACCACAAATGCTGACAAACCACACACAGCCAACCTCCGACCACGTCGCCCGCGCAGACAAAACAGCGCCCCTTCCCGAACCAGAAAAAGGCGCTGCGATCGAGGGCTTGAGTGCTAGTGGTGGTGGAGACAAGTACACGGCTCAGGGAGGAGATTTGAGTGAGAGTGGTGTTGAGGGAAAGCAATAGATGCATCTCCATGTCAAAGGCTTTGTTTCTGCATCAAGGCTGTATTCTTTATTAAGGCTCAGTCAGCCTGATGGATCGTGGGCAACATGGGACGTGTGTGAGAGACCAAGACGAAGACGCAATAGTGCTATGATATGAATAGGAATGAGTTGGGAACAACGCATCGTTTTCGAGAACTTGTTGTTGATGCGCGTGCGAGCAAACCATCGCTGCGCCGCAAACGCTCCATTGCAAGCATAATTTCGGAAGCGAACGAGACACAAACTTCAAGCAACCAACAACCTCGTGATCAGTAGATCTCCCCATACAAGCACCCATTGTTTGAGGAACAGCTGAAGGACTGTGGCCGTTTTATGGGCCAGTTTGCGGAAGGTATTACAGCCGCGAGTAAAGGGCTTTGCCAACTACTCCTTGAAAAAAGACAACCGTCTCCTGAACATAATCTCTTCTCTGATGATGTTCAACTATGTACGGAGTATGTATTCAAGAAGACATGTGCAAGGATCCGAGGTGAGAACGAGACTATTCTAAGGTCGTCCGCGATATTGCACCGCTCATTGTCCCTTGATATTGCCGATCGACCAAACGCTCATACTCAATCCGTCATCTTACGTGGTTTACATACCCTCTTCCGCTTAGCTGGCCGAGAGATGGAGCCAATCGAGAAATCAATGGCTTTTCAATATCTTATAGCGATGTTGATGCGAGAATCTGGGGCTATCATGCCGTTATCAATAAAGAGGATATCAATTATTGCCGCCATCCAATTCGCAAATTTGATTTCACGGAGTTGAGTAGGAAGGAGAAGTGGACAGCGTATAACTTTGTCCGGAATATCTACGATACATGGGCCTCCCAAGCACTTCAAAAGAATCTGCGACATCATCGACATGCTACCAGCTGATCTGAACCTCGACGTTTCCGAACAAGATCCTGAATTGGCTTCTTCACGCTGTGGATGATCTCAACGACTTGAAAGCTACGGCCTAGACGATGAACAGGTGGTACCAAACAGCCAGCCAAGTGTCCAGCCAATTAGCCCTGATACAACGATCAGGACCGGATCCACCAAATCTGATAAGAAGAGGACGTTGACGTAGCGTTTTGCAATCACTAACCACGTCGAGCTTCGCCTGGATAATGGATTTAGAACAGATGGTGGCTGATGTGAAGCGGTTACGTGAGGCGGTCTTGCGGGTGGCAATAGATTTTGGTCTCTAAGAATCGGATTGTGTCAAGTGTTGAATCCTTTCTGACTTCAATGGAAACACCATTCAAGAAGCCAAAGCCAATTCGTGCCTGTCAGACAATAGAACTCGTCACATTGGCGTTTCACGAGAGAGAGCCCCCGATTCTCCTGATACACTGCTTGCTCAGTACTTGAGCAAGCGGTTCGCAGACTTTCCTTCAATAACCAGATCTGCAAATCTTGCATTGCCGCTCCACCCAACGCCACTCAACGACTTGAGGTCCTCACGCCGGACGAAAAGTATTCCGCCTCTGTCTTTCATATTTCTTAGTTGCCAGGCCGTGAAATGAACTCAGATGGCGTATTGGCGTCTGCTGATGCTCCGTCTTTTTGCACCTTTAAGGTCTTGCACGCGCTGCTTTCGCTTATGACTGTTGAAATGGCTTTCTCAGCTGTATTATAGGCACGAGCGCAAAGAGATGTGGAGGTATACTACTGTCGGAGACCATTGACTGGTGTGCCGAGTTCGTCTGCAGTAGAAAACGCTGATATTTCCCATGGCCATATATGCCGGAATACGTATTGGTTAGTTCGTTCTTGGCCGTCATCTTCAAAGCTCGGTGCCGGTGCCGGTGCTTTGAGCGGTGGCTCGATCCAGGCATAATTGTTGTCGTAGGCTGGCTCATTCTCCTTGTACTCTGTGTTGGTAGAGGTGGTACTGCTTGGATTTGCAGTAGGTGATAGACACTGCAGAGACTCACGACTCGATTCTCTAGGCGTTGATAATATCCTATTGGGTGTTGTTTGAGGTCTATCTCCTCATTGCAGAGAGTGTAATGAACGAACGTATAAGTACTAAGATAATAACTTTACATAGCTTTGCTTAGCGATGTTAAGGCCGCTAGTAGTATATAGTAGTCTTAGCTAGTCTTGGTATAGCTCTAAACGTTATAATTAAGCTAATATATATATAGTTGAACTAAGACAATCAGTCCTAAGTGCCGTAAAGTTCAAGTTCAAATATTATCTTAATACAGTGTAGGTTTAAATAAGTTGGATTCCAGTATTTCTTACTATAATATATTATAAGAACTAAGTCTCTTACTATTTAACTTGTAGTTAGGATCCTAGTTTGGACTTTGGAAATATCTACTAGGAAAGACTAGCTTTTGTATAAAGTGTATTAGCGAAAAATTATCGAGGGGAGTGGAGTTAGTAAGCCCTCCAAGTCCAATCGGTCAATTAAACTACGGTAGGTTTAGAATGTGTAGTACGGTAGATTTAGTGTCGGCCAAGCAAAAAAAGTCGCGAGTTTTCTCACCGTCTCAGCCTTGCACGCAAGGAATATGGGCAAATCCACCCAGCAACGAAAGAAGGCACCCTCCGCCCCTTCACCGTCCCCGATTTACTAACTAGCAAGCATCTCGCCACACCTGTGCACACCAAAAAAGTCGTATTCGCATACCGCCAACACGCCGCCCGGAAGGAATTCCGAATGACACTTTACACCCACCTCCTCCTTGCTCCCTCTCCCCATCACCCCATTCAACAACAAACCTCGATCGGTCCTGTGCCGCTTCTCCTCGGCGAGAACCGCGTAATAATCGATGTACGCCACTGTCACATTTTCCGCGGGAGAACGACCGAACCTATCTTGGTATCTTAGCTACATGTCGGCAGATTAATGTTTAGACATGTGAATTCCATTATTCACGGCATAGCTTTGAAACATTTACGGAACCGGAGGATGCCCTTGCGTTGTCTGGGTACCCAATAGATAAGACTTTTCTGCACAGAAAAGCAATTTCAATTGCTTCGTGTGACGAATTTGTAAATTTCACTTCGTATCGATTTGATAGGTGTGAGGAGTTGTGTCATCTTGGGGGAGTGATAGAGAAATTGTCTGGTCTGAGGAACCGGTTGTTTGGTTTCGTTTCTGCAAGAAGGGCTTATATGAGGAGGATAATGCTGAAAGGTGGACGCATTATTCAGTATTTAACGACTAGGCGCGTCGTATCAAAAGGGATGCGGCGAGGACGTTCGAGGTCTGCAGGGGAGCATAGCAGGAGCTGAGAGTTCCAATGCTCCAAAATGAGGCTGGTTTCCGGGATCAGGAATTCTTGAACGGCAGGATGCTGGATGAGATAGGCCAAGTTTACGAGCCAATGAGAGGCACACTTCCGGGTGGTATTTCGTCCAGGGAAGGTCTATAGGTTAAAGGAAGCGTCTCTGAACTTCAAGAAGGTTAGAACTCCGTAGAGCAGTCGCCATACTTGGGCAGACGAAAAACTAGCATAAATACGCGTCTCCCAAGGCGAATAACATCAAGTTGGTGATGCATGCCCTGCGCAATTTAAGCACCTTCGACTTGATGTATAAAGCTTGGAGTCCAGTATTCTGTCTCCTCAGCTTGTAGGTCAACCCATACTAGGGAGTCTGCAACGAGATCCTCGATAACTGCAGCTGCTCTAGCTTTCTCCCATCCAAGGTTGTCTCGGAGGACAGAGATTGTGACATAACCCAAGACCTGGACGACTTCCAAGACTGTCGATTGATCTGTATTGAGCTCTTTCGGAACCGATCGGATCATTTGATTGGCACCAAGATCGATGATCTTGAATCCCGATCCCAGAGGCTCCAAGGACTTCACGGCTCGTCGAATATCGTCACTGAAGCATAAATTAACGAGATTATCCTTTCTCGGCACGAATTGGGAGAGACGCGTACTCGGAAACTTCCATACCACCGCCGACGCCTCGGCCCTTCTGTACTCTACTCTTCACCTCCGCAGCGGCTATCATTCCTCCATTTTCTGCCCTTGTTTCCCTGCACACCTCTACAACTCTGACCGCGAGTTCAAAGTAGAAATCGTTCACGCTTCCACCCATGATCTGTGCCCATACGTTCCCGCTCTTCCCACCTTCCTTGTTTTTGTGACTTGAGGCCAGAGGGTCGACGCCGATCGCATTGCACATTCGAGCGAACTCGGCGCGGAAGGTGGGATCGGAACGAATCTCTTTTCCATGAGTAATGCTGAACTGGTGAAGGAGTTGCTGGAAGACAGAGAGCTGAGTCTCAAGGGACTCGTCGTGAGCTGCGCGTATGGAAGTGCCACGGCTTGCAAAGGCATTGTTTATGGCTTCGTTTGAGAAGGCAGAGAGGCCCACGCCGCGGCGTGCCATGCTACCTGAGTAGTGAGAACAGCAGAGAAAGGAGGAGTAGCACAAATCTCGAGCTCTCCAACTGCTTCAGTCTGTTGTTTCTACGTCGAAAGGGACCCGGGCATGATTAGCCAAGGCTCGCCAAGGCTTCGGGGAAACTATCGGCCCAAAATGCACGGACTCAAGCACACAGTGAATTCGAAATTTACAAACTCCATAATTCGAAGACTCTGACACTTCGACAAACACGACAACCATTCCACTCCCAGTCCACTCTCTCATCCACCACCGACAAGATGGCTCCAAAAGAGACTCGCTCGTAGGCTACCACTCCTGCTTCGCCGGATCATACCAATGGAGAGCTGCAGGATAGTCGGGGTGTCTGCAACTGGATGCGCTTCCAACAGCACCAGTTCGACTGCTTCTCGGGTCCAATCCCTCTACATCTTTGCTACCAAGCTCAATGTTTAGGAATGTGGGCTCGAGATGTTGTGATGCAACGAAAGCTTCGTCGCAGCATTCGCCTGCCGTGTGGAAAGCTTTTCCAGCACGCGCGCGATCTTCCAGCTTGATGGAACAGATCGATTGGGACCTACCACACACTTGCTGCCTACCTGGAAAGGAGTGCGCATTGCATCGGTAACCCAATGGCATGAGCAGTCACAGAGACGTATCTCCAATCCAGAATGCCGCTATGCTGCAGTTCTTCACTTGGAGTACAGCCTTCCATTATCCAGCCGTTCTAACCCATCGCAGGAGCGTCCCAACCAAGAATGACATCCTTGTCCCCGAGACTCTCTTGAAGAAGCGCAAGTCCCAGGAGAAGGAGCGTGAGGCTCGTAACACCGAGACTGCTGCGAAGAAGAAGGTAAGCTACACATACCACGCGCAATTCCCGGCATCAAGTGATGAAAATATCATGCATACGACTAGGTCAACTAACCGATGCTGTCGTTTTGTTAACCATCTTTCGGGTCTGACACTTGCCAAAACATCTCATCCAACACTCACCTTTGTTTATTGATCAAAACTAACGGTGTGAACAGGCCAACAAGGAGAAGCGCAAGGTCATCTTCAAGCGTGCCGAGTCATACGTTAAGGAGTACCGTGACGCAGAGCGCGAGAAGATCCGCCTCGACCGTCTCGCCAAACAGGAAGGATCCTTCTCTGTTCCAGCTGAGGCCAAGCTCGCCTTTGTTATCCGTATCAAGGGTATCAACAAGATCGACCCAAAGAAGCGCAAGACCCTCCAGCTCCTCCGTCTCCTCCAGATCAATAACGGTGTCTTCATCCGTCTCACTAAAGCTACTATTGAGATGCTCCGTATTGTTGAGCCCTTCATTGCTTACGGTTACCCCAACCTCAAGTCTGTCCGCGAACTCGTCTACAAACGTGGCTACGGAAAGATCAACAAGCAGCGTATTCCTCTCACTGACAACGCCATCATCGAGGAGTCCCTTGGCTCACTAGGCATTGTCTGTATCGAAGACTTGATCCACGAGGTAGCTTTACACTCTTTTTGAGCCCTCAATCCAGCGCTGACTCTATCATAGATCTACACCGTTGGCCCCAACTTCAAGCAGGCCTCCAACTTCTTGTGGCCATTCAAGCTGTCCAACCCAACTGGCGGTTTCCGTACCCGCAAGTTCAGACATTTCATTGAGGGTGGTGACCTTGGAAACCGAGAAGAGTTCATCAATGCTCTCATTAGACAGATGAACTAGAGTCGACACCCAGAGTCTCTTATGAGCACAGGTGCAAAAAGTTTCATGAATTTGCTTGGGGCCTAATGGTCAATCACCACAAGTTGCCTCCTGGAGTTGGCATGGGACAGCAAGGTAGCCGGCGTCATCGGCATCGGGAAAATCATTGACGACGACAGATAGTCAATGCAATAACTTTCGAACTTATAAATGACACATGAATATTTTACAACTTTTCCAGTGTGCCTCACGTGGATGTTCGATGGTACCTGTAACACATTGAGTTGAATGTTTCAAACCTTGTTTATCGGCCAGGTCTATGCCTTTGAAAAACTCCAAACGGCATCGTTTTAATAGAATTTATTGATATTAGTGCGGAGCGTGTTGGGGGGAAAGTTCTCTGTGACCCCAACGTCAGAGTACCTGGGATACCTTGTCCGCGTACCATACCTCCTGCTGGCAGTACCATAGTAGAGTCTAAAACGAAGTTCGTTTTCAACGGCTGGAATCTTCGGTGCCACGTGCAGGCAAGGAGAATGCCGGCGAATGCGAACAAAAATAATCTGTGCGGCATGGGCAGACGGAGGCAGAATCAGGTTGGCAATCAATCCGTTGTTTGGTTCAGTCATGAGGGCAGAGACTGCATCTCTTAGTCGTTGCATGCGTCACCACCATCTCAGTTGTTGCCACGACGGGCGGCACGGAGGAGGCAGAAATGCAACGATGCATCCAATACCATTAGGCAGGTGCCGCTTGCTTGTGAGCGACGATGAGCGCAGAGGATGATGGATGATGGATGACTGCATGCCTCTGGTCTTTGCTTGGGTCTTTCATGGCGATGGATCGAGGGATCAGTCCGGCTTCCGTCGGGGGCCTGTTCTTCAGACTCAGAGGCTGCTGTTCACAGTAAACATATGTCTGCTCTGTCATCAGCTGCGGCCTTGTGCGCGGCCGCGAACGGCGACATGTTTCTCTCCTCTTCTCGTCACGGTGGTGGTGCCCGAGGATGCTTGGCCCCACGATCCGAGAGGACAGTCAGGTTTGCTCTAGCGAACTTGGGCAGCATGATTCCATCAGAAGAGGAGACGAGGGTGGGGGCTCCGCTCTGACATTTCTGTTGAGCGGACCAGGGCACACCGGACGATGGGATTATTTGAGTGGGCAAAGAAGTTTCTCGGCTGCCAACATGTCCTTGCTTCATGGACATTTGATGCTTTGGGTGTATGACCTTGCAAGAGTTGTGTGTCTCAGGGTCAGACATATGAGAGGCCTATCGTATGGGAGCCATGGATCCGAAGCCAGGCACCCTCATTTGTTACTAGCCAAACTCAAAGCTATGCAGCGCAGCCGGGAACTTCGTGGCCCAAGGTGGGCGGTGGGCGGTATTATTGGCACCAACGGAATGCTAGGTCGGAAAGGGATGGTGCAAAGACGTCGCGGCAGCAGTCGACCGGCAGTCGTCGTTACATCTATCATTTGCGACAGGATTTGATGAAGCACGATACTCGGTAGATTGGTTATGTAAGAGTAGAATGAGATATTCCGGACGCGTAACAGTACCCAGCAGGCTGAGATTCTGGGACCTTGTTCGTGGCAGGAGATGACTGGGAGCTACTGTGTACATACACAGTGGTACTTTGAGAGAAATTCGGGCTAGAGTATCAATTGTATGGGTGGAATTGGCCGCGATTTTCATTGGGCGAGAGTGACGGTTTGCCCCCTCGAGACTAATATTAATTTGTGTCCAAGGGCGTGCGTGAGTCTGTCTCCCCGTGAGCAGACGATCCTGTACCGTACAGTAAGTACACTGCCAGTGCTGCCGTCTCCATCGTCAGCAAGTCATCACTCACACACACACACACACGAACACCCTCTCTCACTCTCTCTCTCACAGACTCCTCACCTCCGACTCTTTCCCTCCTCTCCCTTCTCACAGCCCACAGCCCTCTCCCCTCCCCTTCGCCCACCTCATCTCCAGACCAGGCGTCTCCATTGCACGGCCTTCGCATCTCGGCGGACATCCACATCCAATTCGAATTGCTTGTTGGCCCCAGCCCCTGTCTGCTACCTAGTCGGCACTGGCCGGATATCATCTCTTCGCCCTTCATCCGTTTGTGTTTTGCTGCTGCGCCAGGGGAAAACACGAATCTCGTCAGCCTGCCCACCGACCGCGAGAAATCCATCAGCGGGAGCCTGGTGTTGGTCCTGCAAGACTGCTGCTACGCCTCCTTCCTGTTCGTGCCTTCGCGTCGCTCGACTGCGGAAAAAACACGACGGGACCATCCCTTCCAGCTCCACGAAACGCTCCTCCATTGTTCGCCAGCAATAGCCATCGACCGCCGCTTCTGTAGGCGTCTACGTCTGCTCTGGACCGCTGTTCTCACACCACACCACGCCCGACCACGTCACCGGACCCCAGTGACCCGTCTTGTAGCAGCGGAACTATTAGCTTAGTATTTGTTGCTTCCACGACTGGCCTCGACCACCAACCCACCACCTTTCGTCAATCTTTGCGTTGAACCCTTCGACGTGTCTCGGATTGCGCATCTGCCTCACCCCCCAAACGAAAGACAGGAGTCACCCGCAATCGTCAAATTCCTCTTCGATTGACCCATCCGGCAGAACCACAGATCACGGTCCTTGTTCTTGCGCCTCCACACAACTCCCACCCTGATTGTCTTTTTACCACCAGCTTTAATTCAACAAAGATTGTCTCGCGCATGACACAGGCCTACTAGAAAGTCGACCGGTCCGTCAAAGGGCTTTTTGCTCGGCATCCAGGCCGGGAGTGAAAGAAACGGTACAATCAGTCCTAAGCCACTGTTGGAGCACATTACTGATAATCCTTAGAGCATCTCGCCGTTTCTTTCTCTGAACGATTTCGCTCAACATGCCAGCCTTCTATCCTAGCCGGCAGCAGCAGCCACTCACGCCACCAGAATACAACACCGGGTATCAAAACAATGGCTGCGGCAATATGCACTTCCAACAATCTCAGGCTTACGGCATGCCACAAGCTTTGGGACGAACGGAAGAGATGAACTATGACTACAGTGCTCGCTACACTCATCAACAATCAGTTGCAGCTGTTCCTGCCCATCAGCAGCACAGCTTTTCATCAGCAGCGATGAGTATGCCCTCCGTCAACCGATTCATAGAGCCAATCAACCTCCCACTCCCACCTGTGCGATCCTTTGACCAGCCCATGATGCTTGCGCCCGAACCTCCACAGTACCAGCGGCCATTGGAGTATCGCCCTCACGCACACTATGAGCAGCATCACCAGCATCAACAGCAGCAGCAGCAACAGAAGCCAAAGGAAGAAAAGCCTGTTGGCGGTGTTTCGGCAAGGCTTGATTATGAAATGGATTGCATGACAGATTTCGTGTCTGATATGGCACAGCAACTGTATGAACTCGTCTCCTCCCAATTTTCACTTACAGACATTGACATCGTTAAAAGCGTTCAGCGAGGAAAACCTAGTCACTCCGGCTTCCGAAGCTGGGTGAACGGCGTTCTCTGCGCGACCCGCTTGCCAGCTGCCACTATCGTGTTGAGCTTGCACTACTTATCCGGTCGCATGACAATGTTGCAGGAACGTTGCGAGCTTCCAGAGGAGGGTCAGATTTACCGCGTGCTCACCGTTGCACTGATTTTGGGCAGCAAATTCTTGGACGACAATACCTTCATCAATCGCTCGTGGGCTGAGGTTAGTTGCATCGACATCAAAATCTTGAATTCAATGGAGAAAGCCTGGCTCGAGGACATCGACTTTCGCCTGCACCGCGATCCAATTGAGGCGCAGGGATTCCATACTTGGCTGGCTTACTGGAAAGATTACGAGAAGTCGAAGGCAGCTGCTAGCTCCCGGATCCCCATAGTCAGCCCGATTGATACGAATGTGCAGCGACAAACTTCTGTACACAAGACGTTCACACCGCACTCCACGCAATCAGCGTTCCCACCACCTTCGGCACAGGACTATCATAGCACCCGATCACAACAGGCGCAATACACACCTGCCTGGACCCCGTATGACCCTTGGCTGGTCCCACGATCGGGTATGGATACGTCTCCAGCCTCAGCTCCACACACCGGTCCAACCACGCCAGAATACTATGGCGGTCCTGGTACTTGGGCTCCCCTGGAAACAGGGTCCTACTCTCATCAACGTCGATTTGGTTTCCCGCCTCTCTCTCAAACCCAGGCTCAGTCCCATATTCAACCTCTTCCGCAGATCCAGGGCTACCAGACTTACAATCATCATCCATATCAGCAACAAGGCAATTGGAATGCGCACAACATTAACTGCCATTGCGGTCAGTGTCGGAACGGCAACACCTGGTTCATGAACTCTGGCTTCGGTCCTCAGGTTGCCGTTGCTTAAATGACGGTTGTTGCTAGTGCTCGGCCTGCGAAGTCCTTGTGTTCGACCGTTGCCTTTTCCGCAGACTACACCACATCTTGGTCTTCGAGGCAGCCTGGTTGTCCAAGTACGACTTGTGCCAGAGACCAATGGCCTCATGTATCGGAGTTCCCCTACCTGGATTAAGAATCCGACCTCCCATCGACATATCACTCAATCTTACGACCTCACGCTTTGCTCCTTACCCTTGTTATTTTGCACCTTTGAGCGTTTTCTTTCTGCGCCACAACGAAAAGTTTCTGTTTCACATCAAAAGTGTTCTTCGGCACATACAATAATACTCCTTCTGTTGATATCTCCGGGAGCTCTATTTCGAAAGCAGCCACGACACAAAACATTTTGCGATAGATTTTTTACGCCTTCTTTACATGGTTTCCGATTCTCCCATAGACCATTTTCGACATTACGGGAACATTCATAGGCGTTGGTCGAATTCCACATTCCGGCTGGGCGGAGGCTGGGCTCTATCTTGTTCCAAATATTGGGTCCTGCATGTGCGCGGTTTTCTGCTCCGATTACCAACTTTCCATTCATTTTCCGGCGACTGTGGCTACAGCATTTTTTCGACACCAGACTGGGCTAGGTCCACTTTTTCTCAACAATTTCAACGAATCACGGAGCCCTCCGATATCCTTTCCTTGGGCATTTCTGCTGCATCTTCTCGACCGGTGCGTTACTGGCTGCGTTCTGCAGTTTTGTCCACCTTTTTTCTTTCTCGCTTCTTCACCATGCGGCCACATGCGTACATGCGTACATGCATCCGCCGTCGTTTGTCACGAGGCTCTTTGATATTTTACCGACACCCACTGTCGCACATGCGTCTAGCCAGTGTAATGGTCACGAAATTTTGTTCTTTGTTCTTGCTATTTTAATCGAGGGTTTAATGCACTGCGTTGTGTCGTTGGGATTCTCACCGCGGTGGGATGCTTTTTGTTTTGCTTGTTTTTGTTTCTTTGGTAGGAGCGCGTATCATGGGGACACACAGGGTACAAAGAGGAAGAGGGAAAGTCGAAAAATCATGTGGAGAGGGAATTTCAAGAATTTTGCATTGCGACATTGCTGAATCGGTACGGTCTGTGAGCCACTTCACTTCTTGTTGACTTGAGCTGGGAACCTCTAGGTTGCGGCTGCTTTTCTTCTTTCTCCTCCTTCATATTCACTTCTTCTAGTGTGTTGGTTTTTTTATTTCTTTTGCATGGGCGCCGAGGAAATTGTGCGCTCGCGCTATTGGGATACATGATGAGAACATCTTGGTTCGTGTTTTTGTTTGCTGGTGAATGCTAGTTGGCCTTCTTGTCCTTCGAGGAAATGCCTCTTGCAGGATGCCTATTTTCTCTTGCCTAGCTAGTTAGATAGTTGGTAGGGAGATCTCTTTCGGGGAAATACAGACCCGGCTCCCTGTGGGGGAGTCGATAACTTCCGAGTCTTCTGTGTATTTCTGGATGTGAATTGATTTCCAAGCTTAAACCCCATGGTCGACTTATTCTATGCTACTGGTCTCGCACAACGGCGGAGGTCCAACGTCAAGACATTTGAATTGGTAGCGACGAGTTAAAGCTGCGGACCCCCCTCCCAAGTGATCTCAACCATAACAAAATTTGTCCTTTGAGGCTTCGAACCTCGCCGACCCTATGAATCGTCGCACGTGACCCACTGAGCCGAGACTTCAATCTGTTGAAGCAACGACTCTTGATCGATTCCAGAAACTTTGTGAATACAATCAACTTCAATGTCGAGTCCACTCGCCGAAAACCCATCAGCAGAAACGCACCCCCAAGTCGCCACCGAAACTTCGACCTCAAACACGCAATCATCGTCATCACCCCGTGCGTGACACCCCAATCCCGGATCTCCCATCCAACAAAATCCAACATGCTAACACATTCAACAGCAGTAGCGGAATCAAGTCCATCGCGAACGCATGGTGAATATCAACAACCTGCCTCATCAAAACTCCAACCCACTTGCGCCAATTGCTCAAAAACCAACATTGAATTGACGAAATGTAATAAATGCCATACCGTCGCGTATTGTTCCAAAGAGTGTCAGAAGGGGGCTTTTAAGGGACATAAGAAGGTTTGTCCGAGGTTGGCGCAGGAGTGGAGCAGGGGGGCGGATATCAAGATGGCGACGAGGAGTAGCGGACCGGGGAAGGTGAGGGAGAAGGGGATTGGGAAGTGGGAGTACGACACTTGAGAGAAAGAGAGCTTGAGTCCCACCTCGAAGATTCAGCTGCCGCTAGATCTCAATGACTGGCATATCCATCGCTTACACATCTCGATCATGCAATGCTATCTTTTGTGACTGTCGCCCTCTTCTTAACGAAACAAGAATCACCGCAGGTGCACTCAAAGGGGCAGCTACTTTACTGATCGTAACTGATAATATCGCATGACCGAAAATTTGGAGTACTGTTTGAAAATCTCACCACCTCAAATTTCGGAATTACTGCGACATGTCATGAGCCCAAAAAATTCCAACATCAAGCCAGACACATCACCTTTCCACGATCTCCCTAACGAAATCATTGATGATATCCTATTCTACGTCTTCCAAGAAGCAACACAAGGAGAGCTTTCTTCAACCAACTCGACATTTGATGAGTTTGCTCCATTTTTCGATTCGCAGGCCTTTGAATACGTAGATCAGGAGGAGGTCAGACTCACTTTGTACGAAGATATGCTTGGTGAGTTGGCGTATGTGTTTCTGGAACTCGAGTTGCAATTGGAAGGGAATCTGAGATCTGCACTTGAAAGGGTTTTGATGGGGTTTGAGGGCCACGCGAAGATAAGAAGGATGATCGTGGATGGGATTTTGAAAATGGCGAAGAAGAGGTTATAGGAGTTGTGATCGTGGACGCGTGGTGAGTATCCTTTGACTTATACTTTCTGCAAAGTCGAGAGGGAGCGTAATTGTAAGTTTGAGCGACGATACATTTTACTCAACTTTGAGATACATATCTTATAGCCACTCTCATCCCTTGACAGAGCTCTGCGCAGTCACCTCACCCTCCTCGGACCCGATAATTCCCTGTAAAATCATGACCGACTTCCTTCCTCTTCCACTTGAGATCGGTTACGAGATCCTCGGCGACGCTTTCCACAATGCCGCCGTCCAAGACGGTGGATTCAGCCATATATCTCATTTGTGGACTCCCAAAAGAGCGATCTATGCTCCAAAATATCGTCAACCCTATCGTTATCAAATGTTTTCGATTTAGCTGAGAAGCGGGCTCATCCATCCACAACTCCATTGCACCAACTCCCCATTTGACGTCAAGACAAAGACAACTCAAATATGGCACTCGCTCGCGCTGCGTCAAAACGTTCTCTTCCTCGCACCGAAAAGCGCCACCTTTCAGGACTTCCTATTCTCCATTCTCCAGTCGCGCTTCACCTGGGGCCTACACAAGCCCGTCAAGCGTGTAGAGAACAATGACCACCGGACAGTAGTCGAGGTGATCTGCGCCCCAGATGTTCAAGATCTGGCCGTCAAGCTAGCAGTGGCCGACTTACAGCTCTCGTTCAACTTACTGTACCCTCTCAAACTCATTTTATGATGGTTCGGGAATCTGAAGAAAGATCCCGCCGACCCAATACATAGTCCAAGTCATATCATATACCGTAGCTTGACGAAGAGGCACGATCTGGAGTCGCGGTTCAGCATGGCTTACCAATGGGATCCACTCAGTCAAGCAGAAAAGAGGGTTGCGATGCCGCAATATGACAGAAGAACAGGCGTATCTATAGATAGACAGACTCAAAATCGCCCATGAACGAACGAGACTTGGGCAGAAGCCGTTCGTGTTGAGTTATCGAGTCTCATCTCGATATTAGTTAGCTTGGAGGGCGAAATATTGTTTGCGACTTACCCGTCAAGTACATACACATGACATCAACCCAGCACCACCAGACAACAGTTTCACATCAACAATCCACATCACCGCCAACCTGGACATCACCTCAACAACCACCAACCAACCATGCCAAACTTTTCCGCCCTCTCACTCGAATTGCGCCAACACATCCTCACTCAAGCTTTCGACGATGCTATGCTCCAATATCATCATGCTTTCCCCACTAAATGGTGCAGCAAAATTCTAGACAACCCCAAGCGCAACACCCTCTGTGAGCTCCCACTTTTTACCAACCGGAAATTCGTAGAGTACACTGCTTGAGCATCGTCACATCTCCCTGCTTCAATAATTGAAAACCCTTCGGCTTCCATCCCTTTATTGCTCAACAATCCGCTCAAGCGTCTTTTCTTTTCCACATCGATTCAATACTTCTTTTTCTTCACCCTTGGGACACCAAAACCAAATCTTGAATCCTGGCACTGCCCACCCTTTGAGCATTCAAGAACTTCGCAACCGAGGTCGCGAAATGACACCTCTTTTCCACCATTTCCAGAACATACTGTCACGTCTTCGCTGATCTCGGGCTTGATCTATTAGCTGCAATGCGGGCCAAGTCAAGATGAGCACACGATGCTGCTTGATCTAACGCAGCACCAATGTCTTTCCGGACCTCTGATCAAACGCGAGTGGTCGAGAAGACCGAAGAACCAAATAGCACTTGTCAAGATCAACTGGTCCCCGAACACTTCCACTTTGTCTGATCAGTTTATGAGTCGCGCATGTTGGTCTGGTATGCCAATGATCAGAACGCTGCGTTGGCTAAGAGTCTTTCCACGTTGATATCCTAAACGGGGACCTCAATGGAACTGATTTCCCAAAAAATCGAAAGCCTCTAACCCATATCTCGAGGCCTTTTCCGTGTTGGAGTGGCTTCATCTTCTTAACTCTGATCGAAGTGCATCTCTTTGTCATCTGGACCTGCCTCTTGAATCTTGATCTGTTCCTCCTCAGACCGAAATTGATCAAGACATTGTTTAAAGACGAACTTCACCTCCTCTTTCAATTGTGGATTAACCGCCGAGAGTTTGTTCGCCATCGCATGAATCCGAGGAACGCAGGGTGGTCGTTCGTGAAAATGTACGGGACGACGACACATTCGGCATCCGGTGCACCCAAGGTGTCGTTGGCACCAGGTGTTCCGACTGATTGTGTATCCATCTTCAATCCTTGATTTTCTCAGGTGTTCAGGCAGGCGTTCGGGGGTGAGGTATTCAGGCGCGGAGACAGCGTGGGAAGGGAGGCGAGTCAGCTTTTTCTGCAAGTTGGTATTGAATGCGATGTCTTGCTCAACTGCTTCGCAGAATGCGTAGGATAGGATGTGTTGCCGTAGCTCCAACGGCAACGAGAAGATCATCGGTTCTTGTTGTTTCGCTTCTCGTATGGAGGCGCAGGGTATACTTCTACTCCTTTCGTGGCTAAGAATAGCGATGGGCGTGGAGGGCCGGGTATCGAATGGAGAATCGTTCATCATATTGGAGGCCTGCGGAGTGAAGGGTTTTTGCTCTCGTTGTAGAGATACTGTGCAGAGTCTCTATAAGTGATTGTTGTGGGTGCTGATGAATACGTTGTTAGTTGTGTGGTGAGCGAAACGTTGTTATGAACTCAGTCACCCAAATAGTGAAGAGGCGCAGTAGATGGAAACGTTTTCGAAAAAGATTGCTCAGTAATCTGTCTGCTTATCCAAACATTGCAATACGACATTTGCAATATGACATTTGCATTTGCAATACGACATTGCCAAGGGCTCAGTGCTACTGTGTTCAAAGTAGTGGAGGTGCGGATTGGATGAGAAAGAGGACGGGCAGACGTCACGTGATCTATGTCCAAACATAGAACTTTCCCCATTTCCCCCTTCAATCTTTCCATATACCCATATCCTTCATGACAAGGACGCCTCGTCAACAAGATTGGAGGGACGGAGATACAGTACCACATCACCACGACGATGGTCATTCTGAAGAGAAGCTAGCTTTCAGCTTGTTTTTCTACCTTCTTCCCAAGTCGATCTCCAAGACGCTGTGCATAGTCTCTGTCCCTTGTGGCTTCCCTCCCTCGATTGCAAAGAACGGCTTGATAGCGACCTCAACTACATCTGTAAATAGATCCTCGATGACCTGCTTCAAATCGTCTCCCGTCTGTTTGAAATCTGGGAAAGCATTGACTTCCAACAAATACGAGGCACCATGCTCATCAACCATGAAGTCCAGACCGAAGAGCTCAAAGGCATTGGGAAGTGGTTGGAAGTGCACCATCATGCCTCGTGAAGCCGCTTCAAAGACCTCACCGGTGATTGCGCAAATTTGAGAGAAGACATCTTCTTTCCAGGATTCCTTTAGAAGCGCAGAATCTGGCATCGCATCCTCCAACTCCCAGAAAAGCCGCACGCTTCCTTCTCTTTCGCCTGTCTCCTGTAGACAAGTATTTGTGAGATGAGCTTTCAGGTCCGTATCTTCCCATGGCGGTGCGTATGGCTTCGTGGCGAAGAGTGCCAGCATTGGTTTGTAGACAAATACTTTGAGCGCACCGACAGCAAGGACGTAGGTTCGGATGTGAAATTTCCGATCTTCTGATGAGGGCAGTAGAAGAGGTGGGTGGATATAAGGCTGAGCAATGAAATGCCGCAATTGCGATGTGATAACGTAGTCGGATTGTTTTGTTTTCTCGGAAATATCGAGACCAGGAATAGTATCAACTGCGGAATCCTGTGTTTCCTTATCTTCGTCGTCTGATTGTTCGTCCACCTCCCACTCCTCAAATATGGATTGAAGCTCTTCCTCTGTGCTGAACAATCGAATTCCCTGGCCTCGATCGCTCATACCTGGCTTCAAAATCCACCATTCGCGGTCCCTTGCTTCAAGGGCGGCATTCTTCTCGAAGCTCTCTCGGAGTTCGAAGGCTTCCACCAGGGCGTCGTCGAGAAACTCGGCATAATCCAACTCGAAGTCAACTGCTGGCTTGAAGTGTTTCTTGAGAACAGAGTCAGGGTGCTTAACCACCCAATTGGCAATTGTGGTGCTCAGATAGTGTTTTCGAATCAGAGCTTTGCGAATGACATAGGCATTGATCAAGCAGTGATCTTTTCCAAGCGCAAGTTCAAAATCGATGGCTTCATACGATCGAAATTGGAGTATTGGGCCGAGCGTCGAAGAATTTTCCGAGACGGACTCGATGAGTTTGTAAGAAGCTGACGGAAGAGACGACTTGAGCGTAGACAGAATCAGCGGCTGCACATAAGCGTCTTCATACTCTACCAACGCGGAGAAAGTTGCATCCGATCCACCTGCATCCTCTGTATCCATTCCACCTGTTCGAAGGCCCGGACTGGGCGTTGTGACGGTGATGCAAAATCCAAGCGGTTTGTAGTTGTAGCGCAGACGGGAGTTTTCAGTTTTTGAGTTGAAGTTGTGAGCACTGCCAGTGAATAGCGCTGAGGAGTATGAGCGGCTCGTGTATATATACCAGGCGACGCTTCTTAGTCTATAGAAATAAGCAATTGAATTGCATATTGGGTAACTAGAGTCTATGGAAGTAATCGATTTATATATGAGTTCCTAGAGCCTATAAAGAGTAATCGATTTACATATAGGATTCCTAGAGTCTATATAAGTAATTATATATTAGATACCTAGAGTCTATGGAAGAATTGAATTGCATATTGGGTAACTAGTAGTAGAGTCTATGGAAGTAATCGATTTGCATATGAGTTCCTAGAGCCTGAAAAGAATGATCGATTTGCATGTAGGGTTCCTAGTAGAGCCTATGGAAGTAATTGAGGTTCCTAGAGCCTATGGAGGTAATTGAATTATATATTAGATACCTAGCGTCTATGGGTCAGTCCTCACACCTGCAAGGCCTCTTCGGTGTTGGGCACGAAGTACTAGTAGTAAGGCATCCATCTACCTAGGTACTGTCGGGTGTAGGTAGAACTGCGCTAGACGCCCAGCCAGATCCTAGGAGGTAGCAAGTAATAGCTGCCCTTCACCACGGCCACAGCCACGGCCACGGCTTTCACCCTCAAAGTTTCGGCCTCACCACACAACCTCCTGATTCAAGATCTCGTCCTCTTCGAGCTCGCCGGCTCACTCCCTCCTTGGCCGGCCATAACAGGTCGCTGGTACGTTTGCGAGAGACGTCGTTGACCAATGACGACCCCGCCTCTTCTACCTGCACTAAACCTACCTCCTCGTTATACCTGATGAGTTGTTGTCGCGAGACCGAGAGCCCAACAACATTTTAGACACGACTCACTTCTCCCCGCCTCCTTACCAGTCGACCCTCGTCCTCCCAAAGGCAGTCGTACCAGCACTCGCCATGGATCAACAATGGCCCTCAAATATGGAGGCGCCGGGCTCCAGCCGCCAGCAGCGATATGCTCCACAGACGTTGCCTTCTCACCAGTATGCTCCTCGAGATCCCAATGCTGCCCCCAGCAGGCACTCCGAAAGCTATGCGCAAACTCCACTCGCCAACAGGACACCTGCAATGCCAATGACGTCGCCAGGCACAACCCACGGCATAAAGCATGAGTATGGCGATGGCGATGGAGATATCAAGATGGAGGACGCTGATCCATACAAACAACAACAAAGGCAAACATCAGTCCGTGGACATGCGCGCATGCCATCAGCTCAGTTGGCGCAAGAGGAGTCTGCTGCTGCCAAAAGATACTCGCCCATGAACCTGACTCCAGCCTCGCCATATGCTGCCGCGACTACACAACAGCAATCCTACACGAGCTACACTCCGCAAAATCGTACCTCTCCCGTTCGTTCCAACTCGTACATGTCTTCAAATCAGGGCTACTATGCCTCCCCTCCTTGTAAGTCTTTATACCCGGCTTGGCTAGCCTTTTACAAGCACCCGTGCTGACTTTTCAATGCTCAGCCTCTCGCCCAACAGCACCTCAGCTTCCCCCTCTCCAATCGGCCATGTCTCCAACCACGTACAACCCTCAAAACGGTCCGTTACAATTACCCTCCTTCAATCGAGACCCAAAATCGCCCGTCCGGCCAACCCCAAACCTACAGCCTCCTCCTGGAATGCGAGGCCCAGTTCCAAAATTCACCAAATGTCAGAATATAGCAGATTTAGATCCACAAATAAACGAGCAGCCTCCGTTCCGACGCGCAAATCCTGATGGCGGTTTTCTCAGTCCACTCCAGGCTTTGACAACGCAACTACCCGCAACCTACCGTATCTGCAATCCCAGCTTCAAATACGAGTCCTCGCGAAATCCTCGGAGAGTGCTCACAAAACCGAGCAAAGGTGTCAAAAATGACGGCTACGATAATGAGGACAGTGACTACATTCTCTATGTCAATGATATTCTCGGGTCTGAAGAGTCTGGGCACAAAAATAGATACTTGATCCTGGACGTTTTGGGGCAAGGCACGTTCGGGCAGGTCGTCAAGTGCCAAAATCTGAGGACACAAGAGGTCGTGGCAGTCAAGGTCGTGAAAAACAGGACTGCGTACTTCAATCAGAGTATGATGGAGGTTTCTGTGCTCGACTTGCTGAACAAGCAGATGGACAAGAACGACGATCATCATCTTCTGAGGTTGAAGGACACGTTCATCCACCGGCAACATCTTTGCCTGGTTTTTGAACTACTTAGCGTCAACTTGTACGAGCTGATCAAGCAGAATCAGTTCCGTGGTCTCAGCACGACTTTGGTGCGCGTGTTTGCTCAGCAGCTTTTGACTGGGCTTGCTTTGCTTGGAAAAGCGAAGCTGATTCACTGCGATCTGAAGCCGGAGAATATCCTTCTCAAAAAGTATGCACTTTGCGCTTCCATTGCTGATCGAGTTGCCTGCTAACGGCATGAATAGTCTCGAAAGTCCGATTATCAAGATCATTGATTTTGGTTCGGCTTGCGACGAGCGACAAACCGTTTATACTTATATCCAGTCGCGATTCTACCGATCACCTGAGGTGCTACTAGGACTGCCGTACGTTGAAACTTGATCAGGTCTCTCGTTCTCCGCTAATCTACTCCCTAGCTACTCTGCGGCCATTGACATGTGGTCACTTGGCTGCATCGTGGTGGAGTTATTTCTTGGACTGCCGTTGTTCCCTGGCTCCTCAGAATACAACCAAGTCGCACGAATCGAAGAAATGCTTGGCCTTCCACCTACGTGGATGCTCGAAATGGGAAAACAATCCGGCGAATTCTTCGAGAAGGCCCACGACGAGTATGGACGTAGGAACTATCGTTTGAAGACCATGGAGCAATACTCTAGAGAACACGGGACAAAAGAGGCTCCAAGCAAGAAATATTTTACTGCTAAAACTCTACCCGACATCATCAAAGGGTACCCACTGCCGAGGAAGAGCATGAAGCCTCCAGAGATTGAGCGAGGTAAACTGATATCGTGTGTCTGAAATTGATCCTCGGCTAATTTTCGCAGAAATGGCCAACAGAGCAGCATTCATCGACTTTGCACAGGGACTGCTGAACCTGAATCCTTTGGAAAGATGGACGCCCAATCAGGCTAAAATGCATCCTTTCATCACCCAGGCCAAATTCACAGGACCATTCGTGCCACCGATGACTTATCGCACTGGCTCGAACAAGTCGCCTGCTCCAGGTGTACAAGAGCAGCAACGCGCGGAAGCAATGAGCAAGCAGCGACAACAGGCTCAGCAGCAGCAGCAACAGCAAGCAGCGCAAGCGCAGAGCGCAGCATATGCTTCAATGCAAATGAATCAATTCCCGCAAAGTCCATTGGCCCAGCAGCCGCCTCAAAACATGTACAACATGTATACCCCTGGTGGTCACCAAGCTGCAGCACCTCCGCCATACAACCAGCAGCTACAGCCTGCATACCAGCAACCGCCAATGGGCATGCTTCCACAGCAAGCCCCTCGATACCCGCCGCAACCACAACAACAACCTCAACCAGCAAATTTGTACACGCAAGCGACAACTCGAGCCAGCAGACAGCGAGCAACAACACTTGAGCAACATCAAACTGGCATCCCGGCTGCCCTGCAAAGAGTCATGGGCCACTTGGACCCAAATGCTCCAATTCGCCTGCAGCCCAGTCCAGCTTATTACCCACCTCCTCCAGATGGTGCACCTGATTCTGCTGGAGGCCAAAGAAGGCGAGGCAGCCGAGCTGGTAATGGCAATGGCAACAACAACGGGCAAAGGAGTAACCGTGACTTTATCCGCAACCTGGAAGATAGGACACTGGAAGAGGGGTTCATGAACTCGAATTCGAACCACTGGCAGTGAGTTGGTTCCAACAGGAGGGACATTAGTATGTTCATATTAGAATCAAAAAGGAATATTGTGCAAGAAGGATGGGGTAAGAGAGACAGTCAACAGTCGTCCATATCACAGCGCACGCGCAGTATCTTATACTAGCATCCAGGACGACAACTCGCGGCCACCAAATCGCCATTATCAACCCCACAAGTGGAGACAACAACATCAAACGTAGGGACTTGCTTTTTTATCTCAGGGGGATTCGGTGTAACGTTAGGGGCGATAGGATACGGACAGGGTGAACAAGTCGACATGTTTGCGCAGGGTAGGGCTAAGACCAGCAAAGGGAGGTGGGGCGGGAGGATTTTCTGTCTGGAATATGTCAAGTTCATGTTGATATCGATTGCGATGGACATGATGGGGTTGTGCTTGCTGTACACCTTTTCTTTCCCTCTCGCACACTGTCGAACACCCACTGCAGCTTTGTTTCGGGCATGGCGGATACATTTAGTTAGTATTCCTATGCTTCGGGCCACTCGAATATCTATCTTTATTGGATAAAGATACTCATCTCAATCACCGTGTTTCTTTTGCTACAGCCCAAAGACGCACATGAAAGAGATAATGTCACAATTCTGCTGGTTTTGTGGCAAAGAGAAATTGAAATCCAAAAGTCGTCACTCACATTCAATACATAACCTACAGCCAGTGTCCAACTATAGGTATCCGTCTATACAGTTCATCGTACTCCTTCCCTAACCAACCTGTGGCTTCGCCTCCCCTGCCAACGATCCCCAATCCACCTGCCAGCCATAAACTCGCCAGAGCAAATGCAGCACCATTGATGGCCCAGAATCTCCTCTCTTTCCGCGATTGACCTTGTTGGCCGTAACTTGTTACTTGTGCAGGCGTAAGGCCTAACCACTTCGCCCATCCCCACACAACATGCCACGATCCCACTCCCACCAGCACTGTGAATCCGGCATATGAAATGATGGGGTGTTTCGCGAACCCATGAGAAACATATTCCAGTCCTACATTCGCCGAACCACCTTCATACCATAACGGTATTACTCGGTTTATGAACGCGTGCCCGAGCACAAGTGGTGTCATTGCCAAACCCAGCATCGATGTTCCAGACAATTTCGGCCATGGTATCCGTTTCCGGTCTGAGCGCGATTCGGCGCCGTAGCGGTGCACGGATTGGCGCCGCCTGTAGAGTCGTAGGGCGAGGCCTGAGGAGATGTGGAGGGCGATTGGGGCGGTAATGAGGAGGGGCTCGAAGGGGAGAGATTGGTAGTAGGGTCTTGTTAGGAGGAGATAGGGGTCTGCGGCTGAGACGGAGCGGGTTACGAGGGGGAGGATGGATGTGTTTGTTATGTGGAGGGTTGCGAAGACTGTGAATGCGTAGGAGGAGTATTCTTGGAGAGCCTTGACTTTTTGGTCGGATTAGTATGTTTATGGGTATTTTGGTTATGGGGGGTGCGTACGGTAGTATACTGGGCCATGATTTCCCAGTCCGAGGGTTGTGCTTCGTCCTGGAGGTGAAGGCGAGTTGTCTTTGTTTTCGTTTGGGAAGTAGCTCTCGTTCGTGTATTCGACTGGCGTTTCGTCTACCGGTGATGGATCGACATCCCGCATGGATATGTGGGAAGAATGCGATTCTTCTCGCTGGAGATTGGAGTCGGCGGAGTTTTCCATTGTGTGTGCCGAATGTCGACAGAGATTGAGATTCGTGGTGCCTTTGAAATCGGTGACGTTGATTGGCGCTCGGACAATTGCCCTCAAGGAATGCGACTGCGACTGCGACTGCGACTTCACTTACGCTTCACTTGACTTTCATCCATGATAGCCACTTCACTTGAGATAGCATCATAGTGTATTCTTGGACAGTATGGCGCCTGTAAGAACAACCATCCTCCACCATGGGTATTTTTGAGTTTTCTAACAAGAAGCCAAAGCCGAGATACACCAACCCTGCTCCGCAGACGGCAAGCGCGTTGGAAGCTGCCAAATCCTTCTATTGTATTTTTTGTCCCTATTGAATAAGCGAGAACAGAACTGATGGCCAAGTGCTACAGGCGAACTTTGCGGCAAAGGCTACTCGCGAATGCCCGAATTCCAAGCCCATCAATCCTCCTACGACCACCAGCACAAGCAACGATTAAAGGATATGAAAGAAATGTCCAAGGATCCAAATGCTGCGGCTAAAGCGAAGAAGGCCCAGGAAGCGGAAAAGAAGAAGGCTGGCATCATCTCAATCAAGATTACGGGAGAGGACAAACCGATGAAGAAGAGTGGATTCAAGAAATTGTTCGTCTCAAGCGGTGCTCCGAAGGAGGAGAGTCGGTTGGTGAAGGATCCGTTGAAGAAAGATGAGGATACACCGATGGGCGAGGATTGGGAGGGTGATGAGGGCATTTGGAATGAGGGCGATCCGGGATATGACTACTATGATCCTGCGAAACCGACTGGGTGTGGCTCTGGATGTGCTTGTCATAGTGCGGGCAAAGCTGAGGGGAATGTCTGAAGTGTTCAGGAAGAAGATATAGGAGAATATTCAAGAGCACGGAGGGCAGTTGGTGGCTGGCGATGCATCCATACACGCTGCTCCGTTCGCGTCACAGTCATCGGGGAATAGACACTGAGCTGGGTGGCAGAGATCACAAGAAACGTCTGATACATTGATACCAGAAGGAGGCAGGGATACGAAGACGCCATTAGAATCCGAGGCTGTCCGCGATGACGAGCAAGTTTGCTTGGAAAAGGAGCCCGAGCCGATTCGAGAAGTCCTGTTCAAAGAATGGAGGAGAGAAATAGATCAGATTGTCACGTCTTGAGTGACTCACTAAAGCTGGGATGAATCTTTGGCTGAGCTTAAGCCTCCTGTAGATAATGCACCATCAGATCAGAATGGGCAATGCATAGCGAAGAATGTTGGTGACTGTACTCAGGCTCCTAATGAAGTTTGACTCCTCCTCCCCGGCCCCCGGCCTCAAAGTGTGGCGCAAGTGGCTTAGTTCCAGCGCCACAATTCCGCCCCGCCCACACGCACCAAAAACTCGACAACAAGCCTTTGACGTGACATAAGAACCCCAGCGTCCCCCCGGAGTTCCAAACACAGCAATCATGGCTTCCAGATTCTTTGCCGGCGGTGGCGATTCCGACGACAGTTCCAGCGACTCTGAAGAATCTCTCTACTCAGTGGAAGGCGACGAGGAGGAGAAGGAAGAGGACTCCTCAGAGGAAGACTCCGACGACGACTCTGATGACGATGACAGCGACTCCAGCAGCGACGACGAAGGAGGCGTAGGCGCCAACCGGTTCTTGAAGAAAGCAGAGGGTCCCTCCGGGTTCCTAGCGGGCGGCGACAGCGACGAGAGCGACGATGAGAAAACCACCGTGGTGCGTTCAGCCAAGGACAAGAGGACGGAAGAGCTGGAAGGTCTGATCAGGTTGACGCAAAATGCGATGAAGATCGGCGATTTTACTCAAGTCCAGATTGAGTTTGACAAAATGGTCAAACTCGTACCCTCAGTCTCCAAGACCATGGATGGCAAGACGCCCAAGATCTTCATTAAGGAGCTTGCAGACCTCGAGACTGCCGTTGTTGAGGCCTACGAGAAGCAGAAGGTCACTCCAAAGGTTGGTATTTGGGTTTACATAAATCGACATCTCTAATCCTTGATAGAAAATGAACGCCCTCAACTCGAAAGCCCTCAACGCCGTGCGGCAAAAGGTCCGAAAGCTCACTCGCGAACCCGAATACACCAAGGATATCGAGGCTTACAGAGCAAACGAGGATGAATTCATGAAGGAGACCGTGGTGGTGGTACAGAAAGAAGACAGAAAAAAAGCCACCACGCGTGGTGTGCCCATTGGCGAAGCTCCGACTGAAGTCGATCTCGACGGCTTCGAGGTTGTTGGGCCAGGCGGAAAGACCCTAGTATACACGCCAGAATCGATCCTTAAGCATCTGAGAAGCATTGCAGAATCCAGAGGTCGCAAGGGAACAGACAGAATAGAGCAAATTCGTGTCATGGAGAGGCTCTTGGAGGTCGCTACAACAGACTACCAGCGCGTTCGAGTTCTCCTGTCCCTCCTGGCCGCCCGATTCGATACCTCAACCTCCACCGCTGGTGCCATGTCCATTGAACAATGGAAGGCCGCACATCTCGAATTTGTGAAGCTCGTGGATATCCTACACGCCAGCAGAACGGAGATGGTCGTATCAGAAACAGCTGAAGAATGGGAAGATGACGAAAAGCACCCGACCTTCGTTGAAGGTACTCTCTTCATGGTTCCCGGCAGTGTTGTCGGATCTGCTGAGAGACTGGACGACGAACTCACCCGCTCTCTTCTCGCTATCGACCCGCACACCTCGGATTACGTCCAGAGACTAACAGACGAGACTTCTGCATACACCGATCTTCTCCGCGCACAAATCTATGAAGAACGTGTGCGAAAGGAGAAAACCATCAACGCACAAGCCGACCGCGTCAACTCAATCATCTTGAAGCGACTCGAGCATTTGCACTTCAGGCACAACACCCTCGCCGAGATTCTTGAGAAGGAAGCATGGGCTCAGATGCCAGCTGATATCGACAGTGAAATCTCACCACGAAGCCTGATGACCAGCCCAGAAGCACTTGTGAAACAGCTCACGAATTTCCTCTTCCAGAACGCTGAGGGCATACAGAAAGCTCGTGCCATCCTTCATCGTACCTACTTCGCCGCTCTCCACGATCAATACTACGATGCGAAGAACATGATGCTCATGTCCCATCTCTCGGAAACCATCAGCTCCTTCGACATTGTCTCCCAGATCCACTACAATCGTACACTTGTTCAAGTCGGTCTTGCAGCTTTCCGCCTTGGTCTCATCTGGGAATCACAAACTGCTCTGCAAGAAATTTGTGGCTCCAACAGACAGAAGGAGTTGCTCGCTCAGGGTGTACAAGTCCAACGATACTCAACACTCACACCCGAACAAGAGCGCGCTGAACGGTCGAGGCAATTGCCATTCCACATGCACATCAACATTGAGCTACTGGAGGCCTGCTACCTGGTCGTCTCTATGTTGCTCGAAATTCCTCTCCTCGCCTCCCTAGGTACCGCACCTGATCAGAGACGCCGCGTCATCTCAAAGGCTTTCCGAAGACTATTAGATTACTCCGAGCGAAGTGTCTTCCAAGGTCCACCAGAGAACACCCGTGACCATATCTTGCAAGCATCTAAGGCTCTCAGCGCTGGTGACTACAAGAAGAGTGTTGAACTGATCAAGACCATCAAGATCTGGGACCTCATACCGACAAAGGCTGACGATATCCGCACCATGCTTGAGGGTAAGATCAAGGAGACTGGTTTGGAAACGTATCTGTTGACATATGCGCCTTTCTGTAAGTTTTGAACTTCAAAACAATTGTGTAACAACTGCTAATTCGATTACGATAGACGAGACGATTTTCATCGAAACCTTGTCAGAAATGTTCGACTTGTCAGAACGCCAGGTCTCGGCCATCATCGCGCGAATGATCTCCCACGAAGAGCTTGCGGCAGCTTTGGACCAAGTCAAGGGCGCCATTATTTTCCGCAAGGGCGTCGATCTTTCACGTCTCCAAGCTCTTGCCCTCACGTTGGGCGAGAAAGCCAGCGGCCTCATCGAAAGCAACGAGAAGACGCTCGAACAGCGAACAGCCGGATCGGCAAACGCCTTCGAACGCGAGGGCGGACGTGGCCGCGGCAGAGGTCGTGGGGGTATGGGTGGCCGTGGTGGTCGCGGACGAGGGGGTGGAGACAGACCGAGAGGCGGACAAGGATTCACCGGAGGTGCTTTGGGCAATGCTATCAGGACTTAAATGTCTACTTTGGGATTGTAATGGCGTTGCATTTGACATGGTAAAATCCACCTTTTCATGGTTGTATATGCTTATGAGTATAGATCAATGAGTAAGTGGGGATGAATCACGGAATTCATGCCTTTTTCTTACACTGTAAATCGTAGTGGCTCAACTTATGGCTTGGGTCGTATAAGCAACGTGCACTGGAAACAACCCAACCTTCATGACATTTCTTTCTCCTGGAACTGTGCTAGGACGATCGCTGCTCGATCTTCATCATCACAATTGGTTCACAAAGACCAATCACACAAAACTTTACTTTTCGAAATTGTCTGATAAATAGGAAGTCTGCTAGAGGCAACACACTCCATGTGTATGTCTTTGCAACCAAGTTAGCTGATGCCGCGTGTACATTTAGTAGTACAGCCAACTTGGAAAACTCTTTAGTTACTTGGATCACCAAAGAAGATGACAACGATGAAGTAAAAAGACCAAGAAGGACTGAATTACAAACTCTCAGCATGGATTCGGGTATCAATACTTCCATCTTACACCACACTGACTCCATGTCAAGCGCCAGCTCCAGAAACAGTATCCAAATACAGAAGGTTTCAAATGACAACATTGTCTCGATCCATCCGTCAATGCCATTACTCATCATCGTCGCTCAGAAAAATATCCCCAGGTGTAACACCACCCAAACTCTCCCTCCCCGGGATCCTAAGCCCCTTAATCGGTAACATCAATCTAGCCTTCTTCCTCGGACTCTCCTGAACATCACTCCCCTCTCCACTAATAGAAGGTGTTTTCAAAGAACTCTTACTAGGACTTCTTTCCCTGTGATACGCCAGTTTCGTCTGTCCGTTCTCTGCGACCTCAGGTGAAGGCGGGCGTTCAAGAACGCCACGCTTGAACGCCCCACTCCATCCCATCGCTTCGTGACTCTTCGCGCTTGATAAATTGAAACCTCTTTTTCTCCCCTTGACAGGTTCCAAACTAACAGTTTCGGCGGTGTTGCTGAGCAATCCCAAGGCTTTGGCGTCAGGTCTCTCATCAGTCCCCCCACTCAGCACGTTCGTCGAAAAAGCCAACTCAGGTCTCGGCGCTCCCACCTCTTTGATCCCCTTCTTCTCGAAGAATTTCCGTGATTGGTGCGTCAAATAGTCAGAACCAGCACCATTTCCTTTCATACCCAATTGCTTCGCCAATTCCGCCTCTTTCTCAAGATCACGTCGGCGTTTCTGTCGCGCTTCTTTGGCTTCCTTATCTGACTTCTGGGCTGCTGACTTTTCATCTAAGAGTGTGGCGGCCGAGAGACCGAATTCTTTGGGTGCGAGGTACATTGTTTCGTGAAGGAACCTGTCGTGATACTTGCCTTCTTCTTTGACATCTCCACCTCTTCCCCTTCCACGTCCTCGACCTCTTCCACCAGTTGCATTACCTCGTCCTCCGAATCCAGTCATGGTGTTGAACTGCATCCTCCCCTTTCTCGCCTTGTCGACTTGAAGCGAGAGATGATATTCGCAGATATCGGTTCTTCGGTTGTCAACCCACTGCGTACATTGTTTGCCGTCTGCTTTGATGGAAGTACAGAAACTCATGTCTTGAGCTGTGCCAATTTCGATGATCGTATCTTCGCAACTCGTTACTTTCAAGGAGAATGCACCTGACTCTCGTACTCTAGGAGGCATGATCCCAGGATTCAGCACGGCTATCACAGTTCCCTCGGTCATTTTCCAAAATTGGTCGAATCCTGTGTCAAACAAGAAAAGATCAATATCCCATTTCAGGTCCGTCAGGCGAAGGACCATGAATTTGGGTTTCGAGCCACTATCTTCGCCAGCAGAGTTAATGGCCTGAGGCTTGTTCTTGTGGTCATGAGGCGCTGTCTTGTAGCAAATGATACCCATTACAACATAGTCCATTTCGCAATCGGGAGGATCGTAATTCGGGCTTTTGACTTCTTTTAGTAGACGCGGCAATGTGTAAATTTCTTTGCCATGAAGCGCACGTGTCAAGTTCGTATGATCCGTTGTTCTCTTAGTAAGGTGGAGGCCAGAAAATGATTCAAATTTCGAGGTCGCCTCCGGAAGATCCGAGGTGTGCGTAGAAGACTTGCTCGCCTCAGAGGAAGCGGCATCTTGTACTTCAGCACGTACACTCAATCTAGTAGTATCTTTGAAGGATGACTCTGTGGTTATCGATTGGGATGGCGCATCATTGGTTTGCCTTGATGAAGGTGGTCGCATACTGTCCCGACTGCTGGTCCTACTGCTATCTGCTTGACGTGACTCTGACCGTGGAAATGCTTCCCTGCGCCTTGGGACCTCATCTTCGGACCGCTTCGATGAATCAGGAGGTAGATCGACTTTGCTACTTGCTCTGCTGCTACCCGTTTGCCGTGATATCGTTCTCGGACTATTGAATATATCTCCAGCCTCTGCAAGGCCAAACCCTCGACTCCGCGATTGCTGTATCCGCTCATCCCTCTCTTTCTGCTCTTTTGTGCTGAGTCGACTCTCTGCAATCCTTTCGCTGAAGCTCTTGATTTTGGGCGCTGGTGCTACGGTTTCGGTTCTGTTTCGATTGGAGGTAAACCTCGATGTATTCTCCCTCGCGTTCGCGGCTCTTTTCAAAGAAATATCCTGCGCTCTTAAGCCCTTGTCGATGCCTAGTATTACACGAGCCGGTGATTTTTGTTCAGGCGTAGGTTGTCGCTTTCTGATAGGCGAGAACGGGACCTGGACATCATCTCGTTGGGGATCTGGAGAGCGCGGTCTTACTTGTCGTCTGATAGGACTAGGATAGCTGCCTTCTGGTGCCTTTCCTGCGGCCTTTGCTTTCGCGGCTTGGATTCTCTTCAACTTCAAGCGAGCCTCGATTGCTTGGAGTTGGAGCTGTACGGTCTCCTCATCCTCTTCGTCGTCCTCGGCCGCCATGGTTTGTGAGGAGGAGCTGGGCGCAAGGCGTTTCCTTGGGGTTGGAGAAGGAGAGAGATCTCGTTGGAGCTGTCGGATTTGTCGTTGTCTATTTGGGGATAGCAGTTGAGTCTCGTATGGGGATCTGGGAGGCCAATGTGGTTGTTTTGAGGGTTCTATGTCCTCGGTTAGCTGTTTTGATTGCTTCTTTGCGCAATCTACGACATCATACGCTTCGCATTGGGAGACTCCCGGACGATGACCATTGTGTGTTCTGAGGACTCGGGAAAGAGCGTGAATGGATCGTAAATGTAACTTCGGTTATTACATGTCGATGTTGGTGTTGGTGTTGGGTAGGGAGTGGTGTATATCTAATAAATGGACAAGCAGTACAAAGTGGAAGACGGGGACGGGTACGGATGATCAAACACGCCAGTCGCGTGAAACATACGAGTATGGATGTCCAGGCGCGTCAGTTCAATCCACCACTTTAGAATATCATACGCCCTCATCCCTCACCAACGACATAAACTCAACCGCAACATCAATTGTCTAGACGTCGGGTCAAAATGCCCACAACCCGTTCAAAACCCGCCGCCAAAGCTTCGCAAGATCCAAAAGAAGAGATTGTCTCCAACAAGCCCGCATTAGAACCCGCCGAAGCAAACCCCCCAAAACTGTTCATTCTACCCAAGAACGCTTCGAAAGATGCGCGGATACTCACTTTACCAAATCCCGCGACAGCGAAGGGCAACCGCTATCTCTTCTGTCCTGAGACGGGACTGTACGAACTCACCACAATTGCTGCTCCATCGTCGACACCACGGAGTCTTTTGATCACATCGCAACAGTCTGCCAAAGAGCCTCGAGACAAAGGCTACGTATCAAGAAGCGCCAGTCTATTTGTCGCAACACCCGTAGATCTGCTCTTCCTCCTTCTTCCAATATTATCACCAGCGGCAAGTCAAAGGAAAGGGCAGGGCATGTTCCTGACATTCGAACATCATATCGAACAGACGTCGGAACAGGTCAAACGCTTGTTGAAGCCTGCGGCTACAAGAACGCTGTTTGAAAAAAGACTGGAGGCCATTTGTGATACCGTGGAGGCAGGAGACGAAAACATGTTCCGTCTATCTGTTGAGAAACTGGTAGGAGAGCTCCTCGCGAAGGCGAAACGAACCGTCATGAGAGGCCTCCCAGCGACAATGGAAGACAGATTTGTACGCCAGGCACTTCAAGCGCCAGTCACAACTCTTAAACGCGAGGACACCACGACAAGCGAAGTGACAGTAGATGAGACCTCACAAACAGAGACGGTTGAATCTCAAGACTTAGCTCAATCATCAAAAGAAAGCCAAGAAGCCCTGATCACACCCGCAACCTCCTTCTCATCAGACACACCCCTAGAACCGAAACCTGAAGAGATCCCCGAAGAAATCAAATACCTCCTCCGTATCCGCACATCCATAAACTTCATGCTCCAATCTTACCTCCCTTCACACCTCCGCGCCCTCGTCCAAAGCCATGTCGCCACAAACATAGTCCTTGATTTTGCCCCATTAGATGCACACCTCGAAATCCTCGCATCCCTCCGTGAAGAAGCAAGAGCCCTCCGCTCTCTGTCAGATAACATAAGTCGGAAGCGACCAATCGAAGACGATGAGCAAGCAGAGATACGAGCAGAGAAGAAGCGGAAAAAGGAAGAAGAGGATAAGAGGAAGAAGAGTGAAGGCAGAGCAATCAGGCAATTAAAGAAAGCGGATACAAGTGGTATGAAGAAGATGAGTAGTTTCTTTACCAAGGTCGCGAAGAAGTGATGGGATGGTCAAGGTTTCTTGGTTAGGAGTGGGTGTTTTGGTATGGATAGAAAAAGAATATATACCCCCTTGTGTCCGAAGCAATATTGCGATTTGGCCAATCTTGGAATACATTGTATACCTGTGAAAACATTACAGCCTTGGAAAGCTTCCATCACCGACCCACAAATCACTTACGCCCCCTCTCCCATCACCCTCCTCATCATCAAAACCTCATGTTTCGTGATAAACACACCGCTCTCCAACATTCTCTTCCCTGCATCCTCTCCATCCTCTCCACCTCCAGGAATACTAGAAGTAGACATGTCCAACGCATCCACTAGATCTCTCACTTTAGCTCCCTCCCACATCCCCTCATCGTTGGACCAGAATACGCGCTTGATGCCTACAGAGTGCATGTAGCAAACACATCTGTAGCATGGACGAGAGGCGTGGACAGTGGACCAGTCGAAGGGATCGGGAGAGGGGGTTGGCCTGTGGATGGAGGGGCGGGGATGAGGGTCTATGAGTTCGTCGTGAAGAGAGCCTGATGGGGCCGTTGATGTTGAGGTACGGGAGAGGGGTTCGCTCTCGAGGGGATCTGGGGAATTATCACAACATGCGATACGTGGGTTCCGTTTTCCCGGTTTGGTGTTCTGAGATCCGAAGCGCGCGACGTAGAGATCGGCGCCTGCGAGAAGGGAATGGCGTTGACGGTCGGTCACTTTGTTTGTCTGTTGTCTATTGCGGCCATTGGGTATGAGTATTGGTTCTGATTTTGCCAATTTGGTGTTGTTTTGGTTCTATTTTCATGTATGGTTAGCGATGGTATATTTGGATTACGAAGAAAATGAGAAAGAAATCCTACTTACTGTGTTTTTCTTATTGTTAATCTTATAGTTTCTGTCGGCGGGAGAATCGCCTAGCGAGTATCCGGGAGAGATAGACCCATCATTTCGAAAGCTCTTAATAGCCTTAGTGGACTCCTTAAATGCAGACCGTGGCACATGCACCTTGTGCTGCTCAGAATGGTCGTACTGATACTGATACTGATACCCCTTTTTTATGTGATGATTCTTCTTCATGTGATTCTTCTTCTTCTCGTTCTTCACTTGCTTCAATTTCTCCACATTCTTCTCCTCGTTCACATCCGCCTTGTCGTTGCTCTTGTCGTTGTACACCTTGCTCTGATTCAGATGCAGAGGTTTCAAAACACCACTCTTGAACGGAGTACTTTCCCTCGCGATGCTGAGCACCGGATTGTCCCGCGCCAGACTGCTGCTGCTGGTCGAGTGCCGCACAGCAGACAAGTTTGACGTACGCTTTGAGCGCCTCCTGTCGTAGTTTGGCTTTCCGTTTAGAATTAACCGGTAGTTTGAAAGACGGTTTAACAGAAGTCACCGCTGTGGCAGTCAGGGTGCTGGAGCGTGCGATTGCAGAGTGAATGGCCATCATCTCCGAGTGCATGGACAGCGGCACATTGGCACGATGACCGCCTCCCATGGCTTCATAAGGGGCGAAGGACTTGGAATTGGTATTGTTGGAGTTCTTAGGCCCCGACTGCGGCTTTGACTTTCGCTTTCGCTTCAGGTCCATGATGGTAGGACCGTCCAGGGCGCCAGATGCGATGCGGCCATGCTTGAGGGCACCGCCGTCGAAACCAGCCCTTAGATCGTTGAACCCCTGACCGATGACCTTGCCACCGCGAACAATAACACATCCGTGGCGGTAGTGAAGTGGAGAGAGGACGGCCTGGTCGTGGCAAAGGGACATGTAGCTGTTGGCCTTCATTTTGACGTGTGATTTTGGTGAACTCTTGATGCGATTGGATCAATTAGATTTTTCGAGTCGTGAATATGACAGTAAGGATATGAATCTTAGTCTTTGAAAAACTGTTCACTTTGTTGTGATGAAAGTCGTGAGAATTGATGGTTGAGAGAGAGTCATGGATCGACTCGGAGCTGCCAGGGGATCGAGTTTGTCAAGAAGAGTAGATTTGAAGTTAGATCGGAACGTGTATTGTATTTGATAAGACAATCGCTAGAGATTATTAGGATCTTAGCGAGTGTTCTCTATATAATAATACGTATACGTTTAGCGATCACGTGGTAGATTCCTAATAATACCCCCTTCTTAGGTTATTGACTGCGATAATAAGGTAGATAATATTATTTATAGTAAAAGCGCGTTATAAGAAGCTAGAATCTTTATAGAAACGAGCTTTATCCCTCTTATACTCTCTTATTAAGCTTATAAGTTAGATTACTACTTCCGGCCTCTAGTCGGGTAGTAATCTAGCGTATTATAGCGTATTCTAGCGTATTCTAGCTAATTCTAGTCTAGTTTCTCTAAGAATATCTTATATAATACTAATTTAGTTAATTATATCCTATTAGCTAGAGGCTGCGTATATCGCGGAGCTATACGGCTCCTCCTATCTCCGTTATATCCGTCGGTTCGCTAAGGGATACGTAGAGGATAAGTATTAGTTTAGTAATAATACTACTCTTATTAAAGAGTAAGCCTTCTCTATTCTAGCGCGTTATAGCGTATTCTAGCTAACGAACTCCTATAGTTTTACGTACGAGGATAAGTAAGGTAATAAGTACGCCTACTACCTTAAGAAGAACGAGTACTACTTTAAGGTAAGTCGTTCTAACTTTATAGCTTATAATAGCTTATTCTAACTAAATCTAGGTTAACGAGGATATAGAGGAGGAGATAAAGAAGCTTCGGGTATTAGTAGGTGCGCTCCTAACTTATAGTAACGAGGGTAGCGGCGAGGCGGCTATAAAGGTACTTTAGAAATATACGGAGCTTATAGTTTCTAAGATTAATAGGTAAGTATCTATTCTAGCGTATTATAGTATATTCTAATATCTCCTCGTAGTAAGAAACCCTACGCTATTAATTTCTTTATATACAACAGCCTTAGTAGTATTTCTTAGTCTAGTATTATTATAAAGGGGAGGACACGGGCGCGGGCGGCGGTTATAAAGAATAAGCGTAAGCGATAGGCCGCGATAGACGCGGAGGACTTAGATAAGGTCGAGTTCTAATCCCCGAAGAAGGTATATAGTATTATAGCGTAATCTAGCTTATTATAGCTCGTTCTAACTATTTATAGGCTAAATATAGTATAGTAAATACGGTTAAGACTCTAGCGGAGCGTTACGCCCGCGAGGTAGAGTAAAAGGAGGCTAATTACGCCACCGCCTCTAAACGTAGTTATAGTAGTAAGAAGTAGCAGCGAAGGGGCGGTCACGGTAGTCGCGGTAGCGGTACTACTAGCGCCGTCGAAGTTTAAGTACTTAAGTATTAATTTAGGTTCTAGTTTCTCTAAGAATATCTTATATAATACTAATTTAGTTAATCGTATCCCGTTAGCTAGAGGCTACGCGCGCTATAGAGCCGTACGGCTCCTCCTATCTCCGTTATATCTATCGGTTCGCCAAGGGATACGTAGAGGATAAGTATCGGTTTAGTAATAATACTACTCTTATTAAAGAGTAAGCCTT